>VXBU01003240.1:93704-162184 GCA_013400315.1 Bombycilla garrulus | reverse complement strand
CCTGTCCCCACGGCATCCCACCCCACCACAGGGAAAACCCATGGCTGGTACAGGAAGTGACAGTCCTCTGCCTTCCCCAGCCTCACATCCCACCTCTGTGTGCTCCTTTCCTCCTCTTTCCAGCAAGTCTGCTCAGCTTTTTCAGTCCTGCTCTCATAAATCTTCTCTAATAACATAATAATGTATTATACATAGACATATAACAATATATTTTCCATACGAGGCTGGTTATCTCAGTGGCAAAGGCCTGCCGTGGATAAGAAAGCACGAAGCCTGCTCCCTCTATTCAGAGAAACAAACTGCTTCAGAGGAATACCTGCCTGTGTGAGAGTGAAACAAATAACTGCATGGTCAGAACAAGACTATTGAAAATTGTAGCCACATCTCCTGTAAAAAAAATATTTTGTTTAAAAAATAAAAAATGGTAAATAATGGCATTACATCCAGCTAAAGTATTTACACCAGTAATAAAAAGTCAAGACATTGTCATTGGAACAGATCAGTACGTACTGAAAGATGTGGGTTTAGATTAGATAAGAAGAAATTCTTTACTGAGATTTCAGTCACACAAGAGGAGTTTTGATGGTCCTGCCTATCAAGGCAGCATCAAAATGCGGTTTCTGGGTTTTTTCGTTTGTTTGTTTGGTTTGGTTTTTTTTTGTTTGTTTTAACTGGGGGCTTTTTAATTTTTATTACTCTCCCTATCCTTCCTCGCTGAGCAGCGGCAGCAGCAGCAATATGGCTGGGGATGGGCTTTTTGGGGGGCGCTGGCGGCGGGAGGAGCTCTCGGAAGCCCCTGCGCGCCCAGCTCGCTGTTAGCTATGGCAAATGGCAGCGGCGGCGGCTCCTACCCGGGCGGCAGCGGCAGCGGCATTAGAATGAGTAACAATATCAACGCCAACAATCTCAACACAGACTCGTCCTCCTCCCCCGTCAATGTGCCCAAGATGGATGCGCTCATCATCCCGGTGACCATGGAGGTGCCCTGCGATAGCCGCGGACAGCGCATGTGGTGGGCTTTCCTCGCCTCATCCATGGTTACTTTCTTTGGGGGACTGTTTATCATCCTGCTGTGGAGGACCCTCAAGTACCTGTGGACTGTCTGCTGCCACTGCGGGGTCAAAAACAAGGTAACTCCCTCTTCCCTTCCCTTCCCCTCCTGCCGCCGGTGATGCTTTGGTGCGGTGGTGGTGGTGAGGAGGAGTAGGAGCCCAACCTTGCGGACCAGGACACCTGGGCGAGGTGGCGGTGGAGCGGACGCCTAGGGCTGTTGATGGCAGCGTGCTGGCTGCTCTTGGCTTAGGGTTGCCACGGGCTGTTAGGAGCTGCAACGCGGGCAGTGTAACTGGAGGGGTGAGGTGGTGGGTGCATCCCGAGGCGCCTCCCCGTTCCCCCTTCCCTGTTCCACGCCACGCAGAGACTCACTCGTTTTGGTCTGGTGGCATGAAAGTTACGCCTGGTGTGCGACTCTCACCCTGTCAGAGAGGCACACGCCAGTGTAGTGGGACGGTGCAGATCAGAAGTTTATATGCACCCTTGGGACCGCATATGATGGGGTGGGAGCTTGCATGTGCTGATCGAAACTCTCAGTTGCCTTGTGGAATGAGAAACTTTGGCAAAATTGAAAGGGCAAATTTCTCACTCAAGTGAACCTTTATAAAGCTAGTTCCACTCCCTGAGAATCTTTGACTTTTCTGTTTATTAAATGTAGCTATCTAGAAGTATTCTGTACTTTTGTAAGTATTCGCTTAACCTAAGTGTGAAGTCTTTGAGGCAGCCTCTCTGCCCCTTTGATTTTTTGTATATTACCAGCTAGAAGAAAGCACAGTATATGAAGTAAGTTCAGTTTCTGCTTTGAAGGGTCTATTTTCAAACCAAAGCTAAGAACTAGCTTAAGTCCAGACTTTCATTTTTGATTACGAAAAATGAGACAGAAAGTGTTACGACTCTGAATTGTGAAAGTGGATTTTGACAGACCCCAAAATAGACCAGCAACTGGAGTTTCTCCCCTTCTCTTTTCACATTTTTTGAATTACAGATGGAATAATATCTGCTTCAGTTATTCCTGGCACACAGACACCCACAAAAACACACACACACCTTTTAATATATGGTTGCTAGGTTGCTGGTTTGCTTTGACGTACAGTGAGCTGTCTTCCCCTTTCTCCTGTCCCCTCCCCCCTAAACACTCAGCACATACACCAGCTGTATGAAGGGCCCAGCTTTTAGGAGAAACCAGGAACAAAGTCAGAGCATGAAAAGTTATGGTACTCGTTTGTTGTGTAGATTGGGTTGCCTAAATGAACCTCCACATTCCAGCTGGAAGTTAAACTATTACAGTGAACTTGGCCTATCTATGGAAGGAGTGACTGCTAAAGTTAGGGAATAAAAGCTTTTAAGTCAGCCTTAAGCATCAGGAATCCTATCAGGCAACAGTACTTTTCTATAGGCAACTTTTTTTCATTCAAAACCAAACCTGAACTTAGAGAGGTGTTAGCCAGGCATGATGACACAGCTCTAATGAATTTGTGATAATAAGACACTATTTCCTACAGCAGTAAAAGGCAATTTTCAAGGAAGGGTGAGTAGTGAAGAGTTAACCTTTGGTTTTGTTGTGTATTTAGCATTTCTGCCTCCATAGAATGAGACGGATGTACAAAGGCTATCAGGGATCTTGATGAAAAACAAAAATGTGTGTGTTATTACCCTGTGCTTCTTCCCTTGAGAGGGTAAAAAGTTAGAGGCTTGTACACAGACTTCCTATGCCTGATTTCTTGGTGGGTTCTGTTGGTCAGATAGTCCCTTATTGGGGCACAGTCAGTCAAAGCAGATCAGTCATTTCTTAACCAGTGTAGAAAGATATGTGCAAATTATCTTTAAAACCTCTTGGGCTAAATGTGGCAGTTCACTAACAGGCTTCGTTGAGGGGTTCAAACACTTCCAGTCTGAACAGTTTGATGTATTATAGCTATGGCAAGTTGAAAGATTTCAGTTTATTTCATCTTAAAGACTGAAGCAGTTCCATGAATGTCATTCCCTGGGGCAGGAGGATAAAGGGCTCTGCAGGTAGGGGGAGATATATGTCTCCTTTTAGATCCTATTTGTTCCACTTGTAAGGATTTTCAAGACTCTGGCAAAGAAGATCTTTCAAGGGCTGATCCTGCATTCCTTATATGATAAAATGGGGAATTGGAAGGAATTCTGTGTATGCAAGGATGTTAGTTATAACTATCTATTGCAAAACACTTTTCTAGTATTTACGGTATAAAGGCTGACTGAAGTAACAACTGGAATTGTCAGAAACTTTGCTGTTAACAAGCACACTCTTTGCTGCTTGGTGAGTTGGGAAAAGCTGCCGAGGCTGCTGGTGAGAAATGTGAATGAGTATATTCTGTGTTGACTCTATTGGGCCTGCTACAAAAGCAATTTTAGAAGAAGTAGCTCCTCCTGCTGCAGGATTGAAGAAGTTTTCTACATGTTAGGAGGTTTCCTTTCCTGTGCTGCCTCTTCTGCTGCTCTACAGGTTGAAGGGGAGTTGGGCCATCCAGCATCATCTCACTATCGACATAAAGAGTCGTCCCAGTGAGAGAGCTAAAAGAAATCTTCCTCATGTCTACTTTCTGTGGCCTCTTATTGAATAATTCACATATATTTGTGAATAATTCAGAGTTACTGTGCTGACACTCATATTCATATCTGTTATTGCAAAGAACTGCAAAAATTTTCATTTTTTTTCTCCCTGCTATAGTCTAAGCATGACATTGTATTCCATGGATTTGTTGATGATTGGTAACTTGACTTTGGGATGTAAAACTTTTTAATGACTGCGTAGAAGGATTCAGAGTGTGGTTTGCTTGGAGTGTCCCCCTCTTCAACTCATTCAATTTAAAGCTGGAATTTAAAACCATTATATAAACAGTTTAAGACTTTTTGGTATGAAATTTCATTTTTTCCCCCCCTTGGAGATAAGAAAGTCAAGATACTGTAATTCAAGAATACGAAAACTGCTGACAGAATTGTCAGCATTGTCCCTTACAATTCCATATCTGATTTATGTAATTTTATATGAATAGAACATCACTCTTAATCATGTACTAAAAATGATTGTTGAAGTTTTGGGATTTTCATGCTCCATACTTGCTTTGTGAGTTGGCCTTTAAAAAAAAAAAAACTGCCCCAAAAAATTAAATCTTTACCTTTGTTATCAGTGTTTCCTGTAGTGTGACAGTCGTGACTATCAGAGCTCTTGTAGTCCTCTGCTTAATATGGTATATAATTTTAGATGCAATTTTTTGGTGTTAGCTACAGTCTCTTTGCAACCAGCTTGAAAAATCCTGGTTTTCTTTTTAGTGTTTACATCTACATTTCTAGTGGTGTTTAGGTACTGCTAAAGAACTTGTCTGGTCATTGCTTGTCCTTTCTCGCTTGACCAACTCATTTCTGTTTGTGTATGAAAAGTAGAATGTCAGATTAAATTTCATTGGGTTGGACTCTGGCGTTGGTTGTTCTTGTTTGTGGTGACAGCAGAAAAATAAAATAAATATTCATGGTGATGTACACATAGGGGCTTAATGCATATTATAAAATCTATAGTTCTTTTGATTATATGGATCTGCCTCTGCATTTTCTATGCTCCTGGAGGGCATTTTCTGCTGATATTATCTGGTATCATATTTTGGCTTTGAACAAACCATGGAGAAGGAGCAGTGGAATGAGGGAGCACAGGTTTGGGGCACAGTCAGTTCCATGAGCTGGTTAGTGGAGAATCCAGTGGAATTTCTTTCCTTTTGGAGAGTATGATACCAGACCCTTTTTTGCTGCTCCTTGGTTACCCAGTGAAGGGCACCTCTTATGGACCTTATGTCATCGGGCTCTAGCAGGTAGAATACGTTGTTCTTGTGATGCTTTCAGTGTTTTGGAAAAGCTTTTCTTCCCCACAGCCCAGGACTTGCACATGTATAAAATGAAATTATGATTATAAGTAGCCCTAATAGTCTTCTTTGACCTTGGTCTATATATTTTTGAAATATAGTAAGTTACACAGTGCTAGATTTGGTCAGTAGAAACCAAGCAACATTCCCATTTGTTTTGGATAAAAAAAAAAATCTGGTTTTGCTGGAAATACAGTATTTGTAGAAGTTGGCTTTGAAAAGTTAATAATTTCAACCCAGAATTCTAAAGTCTGAGAATATTTGTAAATGGAAAAATGTAAGTTATCCATCAAACAAGCAGTATTAATTCCAGATTGGCTTTTTCGTGGGCGACGTTTGTTGGTTTCTGAGCAATACCTGCATAAACGTCCTCTCCAAATAAAGAAACAAATTTGAGGCACTATCTATTGTGAAAAGTTCGAGTGCACATTGAAAGGCATGTGTGGACACATAATGTAGGAGATCCCTTCATTTAAATCTGTCCGTGGAATCGTCACCTTGACTCTCTTGAAGATGTACTGGGCAGCAATGTATGATGAACAACTGGGAGGCTCAGGGGATTAGCGGGAACTGTAACGCATTTTGTGCTCAGTCACATGCACAGCCTGGCTCAGTCATTCCTGTCTCATGGCTGTCAGGTGGCCTGCACGCAATTACTCCGTGAGAGCCTCACCAGACAGGTTGCCAGTTGAGAGGTGGCCATGGTGGAGAGGTCAAGGGCTGAGAGAAAAGGTACTTGCAGCGCTTTGCAGGTGGTGTTTCTACAGGCAGAGACAGGCGCTGGTGTGGAGAGGTGCATGCTGCTGCTTTCCATGCTCTGAAAAGGAAGATACTTCTGGCTCTCTGGAGTTTATAAAGGATTTCACATTTTATAAATATGTGCTAAAATAGGTTATGCATGCAGAAAAGAGAAGGCATGGACATTTAACCTGTAATCCAAACATTCTCAACCAAAATGTTATTTTGGTAAATTATGATACTTATTTTCAAGGCTTTGCAGCACATAGATTTAAGGAGAACATCTGCATTCAAAAAGGACTTGAAAATCTCATATTTGCAAATCTGTAAGTGCTGGTTGAAAACCGTCAGATTTCACCTTTTTTTTTTCCCCCAGTTTAGCTCAATAGAAGAAATGCCTGTAATAGCAATCAAAAAGCTTTTAAGTAACACTGATCTGTGTACTCAGTTTTGATTCACTGGGATTTTTGAATGTGGGATGAGGGCAGCTTACAGCCCCAGAGACTGAAATATGGAACATTTAGAGAGTGCTAGCCCCAAGTATAATCTCTGCAGGCACAGGATCTAATGATTATAATTAAAACCAGCAACGATAATACTTCTATGTCCTGTATTATTGCAAGAAAGTGAATCTTAGTCATTGAGTGTCCTTCCTGGGACAAATCCTGAAAAGAAGCTGTAATCTCTAGTCAGGCGCGACACAGAGCAGCAGTCAAGTGTTCCTTCTGAGATTGGCTTTGCCGTTCTGTGGAATCCAACTCAGAGTGACAAAAGTTTATATGAATTTCAGGGCTGGCTGGTGATAATTCCTCAGCAGGATCAGGCTGTAGTTCAGCAGTATCAAGGCATCATGTAGCATGAAGTTGGGAGGGCAGCAGTCGCTGGGGAGGTGTAAACATGAAAATAGCACTAGGTGAAATTGGGGGACAGGGTATCCCTTTGGTTCTACCAAACATACCTAGTCCCATTGCATAAAACCATGTATTTTACATGTATGAAAATTACTGAATTATCAGAAGTCTGAGGAGGGCACACTGAATGCAGCTTTTGGGGGTTTTCTAAGGGAAAGATTGCTGAAGCATTATGTGTGGGTGTTAATGGTTAAAAATTATTTATCTCTCATACATATGATTTTAGTGGCAAAAGGAAAGGAACTACACTTAAAAAAGCTGTGTTTCTGTAATGGGTTTATATGCTGCTACATGGCTGGAGGTTTAAAATCATTGAATAGCTTGAGCTGGGAGGCAGCCATAAGGATTGCTGAGTCCAGCTCCCTGCTCCTTGCAGGAATACAGTGCCTGACTGGGAAGAGAGTGCAAAACTCTGTTAGATCACAAGAATACACTGGCATTTATGTGAAACTACACTGGCTAAATACACCAGTTCCAAATTAGACCTCATGGTTTGTCAGTGTGGGCACTTTGTCCGAGTCACACAGGTCACCTTGGGTGACAGTGGAGGATGGAAAAGCAGCAGAGTCTGAGTAAATGAGAAGGAATTATACCTATCTTCCATGCCTGTCAGAGACATATTGGTCAGGAAGGGCCCATTTTGAATTCTGGTGGTATTTATAGCCTGAGGATACATCGGGTTTGCATCTTTGAGAGGAACACTTCATTTCCATATATAGTATACTTGGTTCTGTTTAAATGAATGTGCTGCCACTGAAATGTGTTGAGTTTCGTTTGCTTTGAGATGATATATTACATGTATTTGTCTGTTTGAGAGTTACAGAAACGAGAGAGTTATCCAAGGTCTGTTGAAATAGAGGGAAGCAGTCCTAATAACTTCAATGGCTTTGGACTCAGGCCTAGATGTTCACAGTGTCCTAGATGAATCAGATTTTTTTAAAAAATAATATTCTAATGTTAACATTTTAAGCTTTTAAAAGCTTTTTTCTTTTATTGTAGCAAGTTGTTTTTACTTGGTTTGTGGCCATTATGTCTGATACTTCAACATTAGAAACATAATATTTAAAAGTCACACATGGTATGTTTCCATTCCAGTCAAGAGTTATACCTTCTGCCAGGCTCCCCTTGGAAATCAAAACTTGAGTGCTTGAATGGCTGATAATATCCTATAAGGGCACCTCTCCTGCAAGCTGATGTGCAGTGGTAAATATTGGCTCTTTTTTTAGAACTGCAGTAAGTGCACATTTAGTGGAACTGGCAGAGGTCCCTTGCCCCATGGATCACCTGCAGAACAGACACACGTGCAACTGCAGCCCTGAGTCCTGGAAACCTGTTTGAATTTCCCAAGCTTCACTACCCAAGTTAAGTATCAGAACTGGTAACATAGAATGGAGAAAATACCCCAAACTCATCATCACCAGGACCCAAAAATGGGGAGGAGTACTGTAACCTTGTCAACAGTTGCAGCATCATACAACAACTGAGTAGCTTATCACTGAAACTGTTAAATACAGGTATACCATGTTGCTTTTTTATTACTCTTTATGTAACAAATACATAATACAGTTTTGCTTCCCCTTTGTCCAAGCAAATGATGACTAAATATTTTGGCATGCTTGGTTATATTTCATTCATTTTCATGTTATGTTTTTATATTTTTATCTAATGGCTTCTCTCTTTTTTTTTTTTTTTTTACTAAAAGGTGACTCACTTTTAATATGCTATTATTATTATTAGTAGTAGTGGGATTAACTTTAGCATTACTGGTGTTGGATTAATATTTTCTATTTTAAGTATAGGGAAAACATTGATACAGATATGTCTGAAAAAAAAACCTGTTTGAAAATGGTGACTTTAATATTGCAGAAATAAAGAGAAATATATTAGAATATTTCTTTGTTTGAACATCTTGTAAGTTTTCTGGTATAAACTCTGTTCACCTCATTTTGGTTGTGATTATGCTCAGATATTCTGCAGGACAGAAGTTACTTTGAATGGGGCACTGGCCTCTGTGACCTATAGTGGTCCTAGTTGGTGTAGAGCACTTCAGGTGCTTCAGATACAGTGAATCCTTTGGTTGGAAGTGATTTTACATCACATTTTTTTGAAAGTGAGTTTGCAGATGAACAGGCAGAAGGTTTGTGATGTTCTTACATTTTCTAGGTTATCATGCTAAAGTATTGTTTCATAAAGAAGCTGACAAACTCCACTTGGGTTTTGAAGACTGAGGGAAAAAAAATCTCTTTATTCCTTTTAGTCACAAGAACAGCTTAGGTAGGAGAAAATATTGCAGAATCTGTCTATAGGTGGTACAAAACATTTTCCCCGTGAGGGATTTTTTTTTTTTAATGCTTTGATTATACACTTTTGATAGATCGGTTTTGTTATATGGAAGGTTTTTTCAGCATTTGGTGTTAGTTTTCTTATACTATATATATATACAATACACTTATAACTAAAGGTTTCTGATTCCTTCAGGATCAGAAAGAGAGGACTGCTGGCTTTATGTTTGCATTATTTTCACATCACTTAAGACTCTCAGCTATAAGCTTCTTTCTTTTGCCCTTTATGGGTCTGGCTTCTGGTTTAAGGCCGTACAAAATTTTACCTGACTAAAAGCTGGTTTTCCTCCTTTGACACTGCCTTAGATGTGTGACTTCTGGTGTCTTTTTGTGAGTCAGAAGAGCTGAATTCATATTACAGATCTCTTGTTCTTGAAAGAAAACAACACAGAAAACTACACAGTTTTGATATTTGCAAAAATAATTTTGGTTGCTTTGCTGGAATGTGTCTCTAGGATATAATAAAATTTTAATTTATGAAAGTGGAAAATGCTGTCCAACATGTGGAGCTTTGACTCTGCCTGTATCATGTATGTGATATAGTTTTAATGTTAACTTGGATGATATGTATGATAGGAAGACCGTGATATCTTTGTGTTGCCAACTGAATGATACTGTGTGATTCTGGCTTATTTCCAATTTGTGGCTTAATTTTTGTTATTAAGGTATGCATAATTTTTAAAGAAAACTCACACAACAGTTATTAAGGTTAATATGTAGAACTTGCATCACTTGTGCAAAATAGCTGTTTAGACATCAACATTTCTATTTAAGATCACACGAAGGTTGATTTCAGTCAATTTCAGTTCATTTCAGAAAGAGGTATTGTTGTTCTTGAAAATTTCCTTCTTTATTTAGATGTTTGTTCATGAACATAACAGCTAAAATACATGTATCTTGTTTTTTTAAATTTAATGTTGGCCTTGCACATCATATTCTAGAATTGAGCTGGGTTTACTTAATCCCCTGGCTTCTCTGTATATATATATAGGGAAAGGTATTCAAGTGTTTGTAATGTTATGCACTGTTTTAAAGATCTATAAAGCAATACTGTCTCTTGCATTAACATCTAATAGTCTTAATTTTCTTTTAGCTAAGCAGTTGATACATACCCAGTAATAAGAATATATAGATTTTGAGCTGACTTCTCTTGGAAATAACTGTAATAAAAATAACTTAAAAATAATTTTTCATGCTCCTATATTGAAAATGTTATAATTTCTGTAGCTACACTTGCTTTAATAAATCTGTATACAAGCTTTTGTCTTTATTGGCTGTCCATGCAATTCTTTATCTTTGGGTTTTGTGTTCTTTAAACTTTTCTTTTTACTTTTTTAAACAAAAAAGCAGGCACGGAATGTCATAGGCTTGTCTGTTTGCTTTTTATACACGAAGAAATAGAATTATCAGTTTTGAAGATTTCTGCCTGCAGCAGCTGAAGAGTACGGCAGAAGGGACTCCAGACTTACATCAGCTGCAGCAAGAAAGTAAACTGGCTGGGTTAGTAATTGTTAAAATCCTTCATTAATGATCAGCCAGGGTGTGGCTGAGTCTTGTTGAGAGGAGGGTCACATCACAAAGTGAGCTGATTTAAGGAGTGTGGGTGGGTGTTGGAGGTGACTGGGTGATGGGCAGAGCTCCAGTCTGTCATTCAGCATTTAACTGTGCTGCTCCTGAGTGCTCTTAAGTGCACAAACACTGGTTTGTTTTAGAGCTTAGCTGATTGCGTGATTATTTCTGTGAAGGTGTCCAAGCCTCATTTCACACTGTTTGCATCTACTTTATGGTTTGGTATGAAGGTGATGCAAACCATACCTCATTTGATCTAATGCCTGTTGAAGTCAAGTTATATCACTTATAACTTTTTTGAACACTAATTTACACCGTCAGAGCAAGTGAAGAGTTTTGCAGCAGCAGAATTTTTTAAATTTAGTCTTCTAAGACTGGGCTTACTATCTTGAGGTGCTGGTTTGAGGGTGCTAATAAATCTAGACTTTAATACTGTGAGACTTGCTATGATGTACCTGAGCTATGTTGACTGGTAGGTAGTGGTAGCTCCAGATTTAAACCTTTCTTATGTGTTTTAAGGCCTTTTTACTGAGCAGAAATGGTTTAATATGTAAAAATTGAATGCAGAAAGGATTAAGAAAAGAGGTTGTTCCACTGTTACCATGCTAAATATTGATTTTTGTGGTGTCCATTTGAGGATAGGGTTTTGTTTACTGGAACACATACCATATAGCCAGACAGCTTTTGGAACTAAGCTCCAGCCTTCCCAGCATTAGGTGGGTTCTCTTCAGCTGAGACTTTGTAGGAAGATGAGCTCCATCAGCACACCTGATCTGCTCCACTTGTTCATGGGCCTGAAGTCCCTGCAGCTTGGTTGAATTAGTCTTGAGGGCATAAATGCTGAAGCGCAGCAGTTGTGGAACTCCTTTGTTCTCTTGTTTGTGTCTTGGTTGTCCTAAAGGTAAAGGTAGTTGTGCTTGTAAGGGAGAAGCCTGGATAAACTTTTTGATAAACTTTTTAAGTATTTGGCTTTAGTTTTCTTTTTTGTTTTGTTTTGTTTGTTTTTTTTTTTAAACCAGTGTACAATATCTGTGCAGCTGCTCACAATTGATCTTTCAGAGGGCTGTTTCTTGTATTGTGCCATAATGCTGACTTAAGGGTTAAGCTTATGCTCATGGACTTTGTGCTGGTGATCCTGAGGTGCTGGCCCCAGAAGGCTCCTGGGGCAGGCTGGCGGCTGGGGATGGGCTGCTGAACTGGATGGCTGACAAAGGTGATGGTGAGGCTGAGACTCTGGATGATATCTTACTGCTTTAAAATGTCATAGGTGCTGGGTGTGTCAGAACTATTGATTAATTTCAGTATGAAAATTCCAAAAGGACCTTTTTTTAAGTTTTATTTTATTAATCCCCTGAGAACTTTGGCAAGTATATGAAATCTGTATGCATAAATCTATTATCATATGCTTTGGCAGAGGGGGGAAGAAGATGGTTTGGGACAGGTTGCTTAAGGCAGCTGCTGCCCATTTTCTCTGATCTAACAGGTGATAGAGCCTAGTGCCCAGCCTGTTTTAAGGGTGTTTTTCCTATAGCTGAGAATTTGAGCTTTGTTTTGGAAATGTTTATTAGAAGTAGAGAGAAAGGTAACAATAGTTCAAATTACTAGAAAAGCTTCTGGCAATATAAACAGACTTCTTGAGGTTGTGTCTTGTGTATTTATGTTCTCTCAGCTCCATGAAAAATGTTTATGAACAAAAAGTAAAGGAATAATTTGAAGTTCAGACTGTTTTTATTACTGTTTTTCAGGTTGAATTGTCTTTTGCTAGGAACAAACAGTTTTGGTCCTAGATATGGTTTTTTTTTCAACAGCAAGCCACAAGGGTGTAATTTCCATTCATTTGTAAGGTACTCTTTGGATTTTAAAGGGTGTATAAGTGTAGGTTATTGCTACAGCTTCTATAGAAAATGCACATTGCCATGAGTTAAAATTGATGGCTCTACTGGTTATAGGTAAATGTGAATGTGCTCTGAGAACTGATGAAAATTAAACTTCAAATTCTGTGCCTTACGGCTATAGCAATGTTTTGACTCTTAACCTCAGTGAAAGTGTAAGGGGTTCTTCACCCCTTTAATTATATTGATGTTGGATCCTGGATGCCTGGTTTTACATTCTCAGCTTATTTGGGTTAATTGGGCTGCTTGCTAATAATTTATAAGACCATCAAGTTAAAGTATTAGATGATTAAAGCTGCTGAGATTGGCTCAGTTGCTCAGAGGATGGTGTTAACACCAAGGTTGTGGGTTCAATCCCTGTATGGGCCATTCACTGAAGAGTTGGACTCAATCATCTTCGTTGGTCCCTCCCAACTCCGAATATCTGAGATGCATTCCATTCTTAAACAAACTCAAACTCTTACAAATCAGTTATTTTAAATAAATTAAAATAAAAGAAAAAATTTAGTTCAGTGTAGATCTTGTAGTAAATGCTACATTTGTAGAAGATATTTTTAAAAATTATCATTTTAATCTGCAGAATTTAATTATACGTTGTTTCTGTTTGTCCTCTGGCCTCAGGCATTTGATTAGATTATGGAGTCTAGAGTTAATGCTCTGCATCTCACCAGAGTTCTGAAGGTGAAAACCTAAGATTCTTGTGTAGTTGTGTGGCACTCAGAGCTACAACTCCGTGCAAGTGCTTTGATATCCGAAGAGATGCAGTGTATCTGCTATGGAGACAGACCTTAGAGAACTGGCATCACTTACAAGTGATGCAAGCTGGTTTGTGTTCTCTATTGATGCATTTTAAGTAAAACTTAAAAAGCAGTAAAACTCCTGTGCTGTTTGTCAATGCTTCTGCATCGTTTAAGTTCTGTGTAGAAGGCTGTTCTAAAGGCTTATGTTTGTTGTAGCACTTTGTGCAAGTGGGAAAGTTCATCACTGGAGCTCTAGGATATTGCTGTGAAACATTCCACCCTATACAAGGAGCACTATGCCTTCAAAATTTGACTTAGTAATTTAGAATATCTGAACTATTTTTCCATTGTAGTATTCTGAGGCCACCTGTTTTTTTTATGCCAGAGCTTCTTACCAGCTTTGACCAAGGGGTGATCCTCTGCTCCATGCATCTTATAACGTAAAAGCAGATAATAAGGAGAAAGCCAGGAGAGGAGGAGGGTTGTCAGAGAACTGATTTGTCCCAGTCTATGTAAAGCAACCTAGTGATTAAGATAAGCAGATGATTTAATTAACATGCATCTACTCACCCCTTTTGCTAAATTTATGAAGGGAATGTAGTTTATGAGTCCTTTAGAGCAGTTTCTATTTTAAAGAACTACAGGTAATTACAAGTTGCCTTGCTGTTCTGAGCTCCTGTGAAGACTTACTTTTTACATGAGCAGAGAATAAAAGGAATTAAAAAAAAACCACAACACTTTAATTTGGATAGGATGAAATTTTACCTGTAGTATGTTGAGGAATTTTTAAGTAGAGAAAAATCATGCGGTGGAGGGAATGAAGGCTGATGACAAGAAGGAGGGATTCTGTCTAGTTCAATGTGCAGTGTGTGGTATTCACTTTATATGCAGACACCTGGAATATGCTTGTTTCGTGGCCATTAAAAAACACCAAACAGTTTTTTTGAATTCCCATATCCACACTGGATTTAAAGAATAATGTTACTTTTAGGATCTAGGAACGTTCCCAGTTAAACATATGCTTGTTTGTTTTACTATTTTTAGCTTCTTTGAGCAGCACGTGTTCTCCTGAGATATTTATTTGTGAATGTTGTATTCTGTTCTTAAAAGGAAAATCTCTCTCTGTCTAGATTCATTTTCTGTATCCAAGAAAGGAAAGGACCAGGGTTCTTGTCGGTGTTTTACTTCTTGGAAATCCTAGGAGACAGGGTAAATTAATTAAATCTGAAATGGATCCATCTGGTAGTACTAGTAATGCCAGGGGAGAACAGGTGAAAGAATCTGAGCCAAAGAAAACATATAGTGCATTATATAACATGTCAAGTTCTTTGTGGCATATTGCTATCAGAAGACAAATCTTGGTGTTAGGCTTTTTACTTTTTTGTTTAGTCTTATTTTTAAATCAGAGGGTTAAGGGGGTAGTTTGAAATGCTTGCATCTGTTGCATTGCTAAAAAGATAGGGGTTTTTTTCATTGTTAATAAAAGGCAAATGTGTTTACTCCAACATGTGAGAAACACACTGCTCCCTGTATGGGTTTGTTTGAAAATAAATGGGTTGACATAGTTTGAAACAAAAATGAAACTAAGTCACTTTTGGAAATATAATTTCTTTTAAATTTAGAAAGCAGTTAGGCAAAGCGAAAATCATGAAAGGTATGGTGCCAACTCAGTTTTTTCCCCCCAAAATTTGTATAAGAATACAAAATCTCTGTGCAGACTTTCTTGTTGCCAAAATTACCTTGTTTAAATTCTTAGCAATATTTTCAAGGTAGTGATTGCATCACTGGGAATATGAATGTAACAATGACTGTAAAAATTGAATTTTATTACCTGTTTTGGGAGGCATGAAAAGGTAAACAGTATAAATGCTGGGAAGAAGTGAATTAGATTAGAAAAGAAATGGCAATGAAGAGATTAATGGACGGTGTCTGTTCGCAGCACAGGGTTTCGGTTTGGCAGGGCTCCTCAGCACACATTCCCATTTTATTATGGCACTGGTTCGACATGATTTCTGTGTCATTGCCTGTGTTATGGGGCATGTGTTTGAGAGAAGGCTGCTCATGTGCCGTCTCTGGGGAAATCTGTTTCATCAGGGCAGGTGCCTGGGCTGTTTGGCATGACTTTGAAACAAGTAGAGAAAGTAGGCCATAGAGCTTTTTGGGAACTTAGGAGCTTAGTAGCTAGATCTTTATCCAGCTTAAAAGACAAATCCATCTCATTATCTACCTTTAAGTCAAATTCCATCCTTGTCTATCGTGGTTTTAAGCATCCTATGTTATTTTCTTTCATGCTGCTTAGGTTTCACTTTTTTTTGTAGTTTAAAAATCTCAACAAACCTCAGTGAGAACATTTCACGTGAAGGTTGGTAGGAGCATATCTTGTTTGTCCCACTTGAATTTGCAAATCTGAAGTGTAAGGTTTTAGGTGGTTTGGCAGATTAGCATAAATGTTGGTTGTCTTTTTATTGCAGAAAGAATTTAATTCCATTTTTGATAAACAATTTTTAGGAAAATACACTTTTCCCCAAATTGGAATACTTTCAAAACACTCATACAGTTTCAATAAGTAGGGGAAGGGCAAAGATGATGCAGAAACTATTTTTCTTTTTCTCTTTTTTTTTGTTTTCATCAGGTAAGAAGTATTTTAGTTTTTAGTCTTATATTTTATTTCATTTGTTATGTCAAAACCAAAGGCAGCTAATAGCTTGATTGATGCTGCTTTTTCAGGAATCTTATTTTGACAACTGTTTATAGTTTTCAGAAGTTGTTTCCATATTAGAAGTTAATTTGTTGCTCTTAAAATTCTATGCAATACATCAGTTCTTCTCTCTGCCAAGCTGTAGTGTCTGAATTTTTCCATTCCTAGAGTATGGCTATATAAACACTTGTGTAAAATATAAATTTATATACCTTTATATATGACCAAATCTGTTACGAAAAATTACACCAAAGTTTAGTTCTTTTTAAAATGTGCTGTTCTGTTAGAGTTCCTGTAATATATTGTGGAAAGCATGCAAGAATAGAGCATTAAATATGTTTCTCATTTGTAGAAATATGATAAATTCTGCAGACTCCCTAAATCAGTTGATTGCATGACAAGTGGTGTAGCTGCTGAATTACTGTATAAACTGTGGTTAATATGATTCACTGGTTTTAATAATTCCTCAGTTTTCATGTAATCGTAGATTTGCAAGGAATTTTGCGTGGTTTATTTGTGGAAGTAGATATTACAGCAGACACACCAGCACATTGAAACAGGCTTGCTTACTGAGTGATGAGCCCTTGGGAAATTTAGCACAGCTTTTGAGCATTGGAATGAAAGAAAGAAGTGGCAAGCTGAGAGCAATACAGATCACAACTGGTCTGTAAGTAGACAGTGAAAAGAAAATGTTGAATATTATGTAATATTTTTAAAGTGCCTGGTGCATTCATGCCTTTCTGGGCCATTGCTATACTGTTCTTTTCCATCAGTGTGTCTGTTGTGTTCTGGAATTCCCTTAACTCCTCAGTGCAGGGGTTTTGGACTTAGCATTTTAATGCTGTTTTCTTTTATCTCACCTGTAATCTGTCCTCTCAATACAGACTGGGGTATACATGGCCATAAATTATGGAGACTGTAATTCCATGTTTGAATATTTTTCTTTCTTCTGAAGTGAACGTTATGATTCAGAGGTCTATTGCTATATTGCCTGCAATTCGTAGTTCCTGGTTAGTGGCTAAATTTGGACAAAACTGATTAGCAGAAGGCAGAGAAGGTTTGATACAGGTTTCTGTATGCCTATATGAGTAATAGATTGGTGATATTTCAGGCTCTTCTACTTTGCAGAGAGAGGTCTGAAATAGTTAATTGTAATACAGCAGTTCGATGTTACTGCTCCTCCACGGTGTTGGCCAGTTCAGTTATAAAACACCAGATCACAATATAAGTTAGCAGTCTTATTTTGAATATATGTGCCCTCAGGTTGTTTTCTCCACAAGATCAGGTATCTCACTTTGTTCCTGTACTGCCCTCCTTATAAACCTAATGAGTACTTCCATGCTGAGTCTGAATGAGACCAGGATTAGACTCAGTCCCGGAAGGAGGTTTCTAGGTAGGAACTGGTTGATCAGTGGCAGAAATAAGCTGTGCCCTGTGGCTTAAAGGAGCTCTGAAGTCCTGGGCTGCTCTGAGTGATGAGCTTGTGAAGTCTGGCTTCAGCTGGAGCTGTGAGTGTTCAGCCTTAGTGAGAAATTACACCGTAACTGTTTAAGTTATCCAGATAACTTTTTGATTATTGGAGTTCTGTAAAAATGTAGCTCTTTTAACCTGTTTGGAAGAAATTTTTTTTACTACAGAACTTCTGTAGTAAACATTCATGGTGTATGTACTTAAAATACAGCTCACCGACCAGATAGTGTCTAAACCAGAAGTTTTCTACTTTATACTTTCCTAGTAAGAAATCAAGGTTGAGCAAATGCCTTTAGACAGTGCTGTGAAAAACTTAACTTCTGGTAGGAATACCTGGTGTGGCTTTTATTTTTCAATAATTTTTTAGATATGAAGCCAGAAATCCTAGTGTTCTCATAGGTGGGATCTTTGTGTGTGGCATTTATACAGTTGTACAGCCAAAACCATTCAGAGGACTTTATTTAGCACAGATTTAGTATTTCTTTTAAAATCTTTTTTTATTCTTAATCCAAATTACAGTACTGTGATACATAGCATTAAGAAATGCCCATATAGAAAGCTTTGCTGTATTGCTTTTGTTCAGGACCTCATAGCAGTTTTATTTTTCTTTCTTAGTGGCTAAATCCTTCCAGGAGTAGTTCTCCAATTAAATACTTTTATCATTATAGACTTAAAATATTTATTTTTGTGCAGCCAAACATCGGGTTGTTTACCCACACTTTTCCTCTCTTCACCCATGGCTCTGTTCCTTTTGCAAAGAGCAGCCGTTCCAAAACTTTGTTTAAATACCTTCTTTTAGTGTAATGTCTCTGTGTAATTTTGGATTCTTGTCATTCAGGGCTGGTGCATTCTTCAAGTAATTCATTATGATATGTAACTTAGTGGTTGTGTGCAAATCCCTCTGTTGTTCCAATGGTGCATGGACGCTGGGGATAAATGATAAATTCCAGGTAATGAATGCATGCATCATGTGGAAAAAAGGGAGTTCTGCTTGCAGGACTGTAGGATGGTGGTTGTGGATATCCATCAACTCAAGGTGCATCTTCCTTGGCAGCCTATGAATTACTTTGTCTGAGGAATTGTAGGACTTCTCTTTTTTTTATTCTTTTAATTATTACTCAGTAGGGAACCTTCCTGACCCTTTGGTATGAAGTTTTATTAAAATGCAGACTTATTTTAAGTCTCAGTGTTAAAACAGCTTCCCCAACAGGCCCCAAGTGCAGCCTCAGCTCTCTGTAGAGGAGTCCTGTGGAGGCTCTCGATATTGGACTCACCAGGTGTAGGTCTTCTCTGGGAATTGGAAGTGAAGGAGTGTAGTAGAGTTATTTTCTCATTACTGAAAAGAAATAATGTTCTGTAGATTTACAAGGGTTCTCACTTTTTTATGCATCTAGCAAGTATTCTCAGTCAAATCAAATCTGAACTTGTACTTAAGTAAATTTTACCTGGTCAGGACTGAAGCACTTGTTCCATGATGTTCTGAGAACTCTCGGTTCATATTGAAGGCACTGTCAGCTGAGGTTCTTAAAACAGTATGAAATTCTTAACTGCATAATTTATTACTGCTAGGAATACAAATGGGCCAGTGCCAAAGCCTGAATTTAGAATCCAGTCCAAGAATTCAACGTGAACGTAGCAAATGCTTGGCCAGAGCTGGTAGCTTTCCAGCACTCCAGGTCCGAGGCCATTCATTGTCATTGGTGACATCTCAGCATTTGAGAGTGTGTGCTGTTTAGTTCTGCAAGTACTGAAAGCCTCCCAATAGCAGTCTAAGGAGGTTAATGAGCTTAAAAATCTAAGATTGCCAGGGGTTTGTGATCCCCTGAGTAGACTTTTTCCAGAGATGAAATTTTCTCTTTATTTTAAAGAAGATCTTGGGCTAACAGAAGTTTTCCACAGAGATTAAGAACTAACGAAAGAAAAAAACACTCCCCAAACAATTCACAGCCAAAAGTACTTTTATGCCTTACAGGGCTGTTGTTCTTTAGTAATAGAAATACTGATTTTTTTTTTAGCTATGTACAGATCCTGGCGGATAATGGAAAATTACATGATGGTTATACGATTATATTTTTTAATTTTATGTTGAGCTCTGATCATTTTTTGGGTTTGTATATTTTCCATTTTCCTTTAAAGATTGTTTTTATTGAAAAAAAAATATATCCCACAAGTTTAGGATAGAGGCCTCAGATTTTAAGTACTATATTTCAATTGTTTTTAATTTTTTTTTTAGTTTTAGAGAGTCANCCGACCAGATAGTGTCTAAACCAGAAGTTTTCTACTTTATACTTTCCTAGTAAGAAATCAAGGTTGAGCAAATGCCTTTAGACAGTGCTGTGAAAAACTTAACTTCTGGTAGGAATACCTGGTGTGGCTTTTATTTTTCAATAATTTTTTAGATATGAAGCCAGAAATCCTAGTGTTCTCATAGGTGGGATCTTTGTGTGTGGCATTTATACAGTTGTACAGCCAAAACCATTCAGAGGACTTTATTTAGCACAGATTTAGTATTTCTTTTAAAATCTTTTTTTATTCTTAATCCAAATTACAGTACTGTGATACATAGCATTAAGAAATGCCCATATAGAAAGCTTTGCTGTATTGCTTTTGTTCAGGACCTCATAGCAGTTTTATTTTTCTTTCTTAGTGGCTAAATCCTTCCAGGAGTAGTTCTCCAATTAAATACTTTTATCATTATAGACTTAAAATATTTATTTTTGTGCAGCCAAACATCGGGTTGTTTACCCACACTTTTCCTCTCTTCACCCATGGCTCTGTTCCTTTTGCAAAGAGCAGCCGTTCCAAAACTTTGTTTAAATACCTTCTTTTAGTGTAATGTCTCTGTGTAATTTTGGATTCTTGTCATTCAGGGCTGGTGCATTCTTCAAGTAATTCATTATGATATGTAACTTAGTGGTTGTGTGCAAATCCCTCTGTTGTTCCAATGGTGCATGGACGCTGGGGATAAATGATAAATTCCAGGTAATGAATGCATGCATCATGTGGAAAAAAGGGAGTTCTGCTTGCAGGACTGTAGGATGGTGGTTGTGGATATCCATCAACTCAAGGTGCATCTTCCTTGGCAGCCTATGTATTACTTCGTCTGAGGAATTGTAGGGCTTCTCTTTTTTTTATTCTTTTAATTATTACTCAGTAGGGAACCTTCCTGACCCTTTGGTATGAAGTTTTATTAAAATGCAGACTTATTTTAAGTCTCAGTGTTAAAACAGCTTCCCCAACAGGCCCCAAGTGCAGCCTCAGCTCTCTGTAGAGGAGTCCTGTGGAGGCTCTCGATATTGGACTCACCAGGTGTAGGTCTTCTCTGGGAATTGGAAGTGAAGGAGTGTAGTAGAGTTATTTTCTCATTACTGAAAAGAAATAATGTTCTGTAGATTTACAAGGGTTCTCACTTTTTTATGCATCTAGCAAGTATTCTCAGTCAAATCAAATCTGAACTTGTACTTAAGTAAATTTTACCTGGTCAGGACTGAAGCACTTGTTCCATGATGTTCTGAGAACTCTCGGTTCATATTGAAGGCACTGTCAGCTGAGGTTCTTAAAACAGTATGAAATTCTTAACTGCATAATTTATTACTGCTAGGAATACAAATGGGCCAGTGCCAAAGCCTGAATTTAGAATCCAGTCCAAGAATTCAACGTGAACGTAGCAAATGCTTGGCCAGAGCTGGTAGCTTTCCAGCACTCCAGGTCCGAGGCCATTCATTGTCATTGGTGACATCTCAGCATTTGAGAGTGTGTGCTGTTTAGTTCTGCAAGTACTGAAAGCCTCCCAATAGCAGTCTAAGGAGGTTAATGAGCTTAAAAATCTAAGATTGCCAGGGGTTTGTGATCCCCTGAGTAGACTTTTTCCAGAGATGAAATTTTCTCTTTATTTTAAAGAAGATCTTGGGCTAACAGAAGTTTTCCACAGAGATTAAGAACTAACGAAAGAAAAAAACACTCCCCAAACAATTCACAGCCAAAAGTACTTTTATGCCTTACAGGGCTGTTGTTCTTTAGTAATAGAAATACTGATTTTTTTTTTAGCTATGTACAGATCCTGGGGGATAATGGAAAATTACATGATGGTTATACGATTATATTTTTTTTAATTTTATGTTGAGCTCTGATCATTTTTTGGGTTTGNCTGCAAAGAAATGTCAAACAGTACATGCTTAATTAGTTGTTCTGGGATCACTGTAAAATATAGATCTAAACCAGCCGCATGTAATCCAACAGCAGTTGCTAGAATTTCAGTATGTTACATAGTAATAGGAAGTTAGAGCTGGGCACAGTACCTCTCAGAAAAAATGTGTATGGGTGTGAGAAACATCAGTCATCAGTAAAGTGGAGTGTAGCAGTTGTGTATGAGCACATGGAAGCCCTCCAGGAAAGAAAGAGGAACAAGAAATATTACACTTAACCCAAATTTGGCTTTAGGTACTTAAAGGTGTTTACCCACAAGGAAATTTGGCAAGAAGCTCAGGATTTAAAATCATCTCAAGCATAAATGCACACGTGTAATTACTGAAAACTGTGAATGAACCTAGAAAATAAGCAAATTCTGCATTTCATTGGAAAGTTGAGTTTTGGAGAGTATGAAGATGAAAAGAGCCTACAAAACAATTATTCACTTCTCCACCCACATCTGTTCCTTGTTCTCTTCATATCCCATAAACTCTGCCTTTTCATCTTCAGTGAAGGCCTCCTTTGTCTGTATTACTCAAGTAAGATCATGTTTCTTCTTTAGTCTTGTGTGCTCTTCTGAATATGTGTATTGTGAAGCTTTGTTCAGGAGGAGGGGGAGTGACCAAAACCTACCTGCAAAAAACTGAGATCCAGGGCTTGCACTTCAGCATCGTCTTATGAAAGACACACGGGTGAAGACGTTCATGTGCTACATCCCACAGATGGAAGGATGCAGCAGTTGTGTGGAAGGCTGGAGAGTGTTTTAGCCTTGGAAAGGGAAAGTAGAGTCCTGAATCAGCACAAGGAATGGCCTGAAAATACTCTTCAGGCTTCAGTATATCCAACAATTTCAGAAATGATGTTAGTCACAGGCCTGAATGATGGAAGGATAAATTGCTGTATACAGAGAAATTCAGCAGCTTTTATTTTTGCTGCCTGCACAAGGAAGAGATTGAAACTTCAGTAGAAAATGAGAGAAGAGTAGCGGCTATGAACCTTCATGTTCTCATTCAAGGAGTTTGTTCTCAAAGACAAGGAGCAGAGAAGGGAAAAAACCCCGGCAGGTACCACATTGTTCAGGATAATTAATTGCAGTAAAGAGGGTGGGTGACTTGGGTAGAAGTTTAAAGTTGGAATTGAAACTTGCTAGAAAAAAAGAACTCTTTTTAACATTTGCTTGGTCAGTGTCCAGTATCTTCTTTTTAGCCAGTGTAAATAGGAGAAGATTGTGGCATGTCACTATTGGTTTTGGTTTCTTGTCCAAACACTTATTTTGCTGACTTGAGTGGCAATTTTGCATTTTATCCAAAGTTAAAATATTTCTCTGTGATTTTAGAAAAACAGTTCCTTAAATAGATTGCCACTTAGATTTCTTTAGAGCATTTGAAGGCTAGTGAACTGCTGTGAAAGTTCCCCTTTTTTAAGATTGGCCTCAGATACTAAAGCAAACAAATATTTTTAGTAAAATGAGTCTAATTCACGTCCACAACAGGAACCAGAAGTTTACTTGGTAAAAATGGAAGCTGAAATTATGTAGTTGTATTTCTCTTGGAAATATGTTTTTAAATGATTCAACTTTGAAAGGGCAACAGTACAAGGAGGATATTTTTTAGTTTGTGTTTGATGGAATGGCTTCCAAAATACAAATGACCTATGTAAATTCCAAGCAAAAAGCATGAACAGAATTTCTTTCTGCTTCATGAAAGAAGGTAAGAATCCAGTATATCACTGAAAGAAGAGAAACCTGTACGATGCTAGAGTATGCTGACTGTTCTACTTGCAGCTCTCAGCTTTACTAGATGATTGGAGTTTTAATAGAAGCAGGGAAGCTTGGCACCACTGTGATCCCACACTGTAATACAGGCATCACAGTGTCTTCTTTCCTGTTAATCAGAAATATCAGTGCCTTACTTGCTTTTACTTCTAAGTAAGGTAATTGAGACGTCTGGTATGCCTTTTGCTTCAACTATCACATTTTCTGGCAACTGCCAAGTTGGAGAGGTACATAACCTAAAGTCTTTTCCATGCAAGATTTTCATCTATTTCTGTGATCTACCACCTGTATCACTTGCAAAAATAAGCACAGAGTGAATGGAAATTAAGAGGTGACCCTTACTTGGACACAGGCTTTAAGTCTTTAAAACCGATGGTCTAAGAAGTGACAGGTGGATTATACATTTAAAGAAAAACTATGGTGCCATGGAAAAGAATTAAAAAGGAGTGGCAGTCATGAAACCTATCTTGTAGCCTTACTGTATGGAAATTTTCAGTTCACCTTGTGGAGGTAGACAGTGAAGCTGTAGTGGAATTAGATTTACACCTTAATGGTCTTGAGTGTGTTTGTGAGTGAATCCCAGATGGCAGAAGTGCTCCTGGCCTCATATAAGGCTCTGAGCATAGGGCAAGTTTTAACTGCAGATCTGCACGTGTCCTGAGCCTCCAGAAACTGGTCTATTCAGCGTGCCTGTGCACCCAAAACAGCTGACTAACACCATCTTCCCCCATTTCTTATTATAATAATTCTGGTGTGGTGGCTTCTGTGTTCTTTGGAGAGAAGAGGATAAAATACTGGCACCTCTAACATCTGTAGCCCCATGTAAGAGAATCTTTGCAGGTATTGGAGAATCTGGGAATGAGTGCTTCTGTTGAGATCCTTCACAGCACAATGTGCCTTGATGGATGAGTAGTTACAGCTTTTATCTGGATATCTGGTTTAAATGGAATTGTAAAATGTTGTGTTTCATTTTTTATTAACTTCTAGGAAACTAGCAGATACTGAATTTATAGTTATACCTAATTATCAGCTTATTTGTTGAAACATACTAAAACCATACCTCATCTGAGGCAGGAACTGAGTTGTGGCACTCAATGTAACTTCAGCTGTCTCTCCTCAGAAACGTCAAATGGACTTTTTTGCATTCAGTCAGACTGTCCGGGTGGTAGTGCAGTGGGAAGCTGAAGCTGCTAAAGTGAGGAGAAACTGAAGTCTTAAAAGTGGTGGTAGTATGAAGTAGCTGAAAATCATCAAATTGAGACCTTGAGACATTTGGATAATATCTTTCCCCCTTCTGACTTAACAAGGGGACAAGGTGTTCGTTCACATTAGAGTGCAGCCCTGAGACCACACACAGTTATATCAAGAAAATAAGAAATCTGAGTGCCTGGACTGGTCTTTAATTTGTTTAAAACACAGCTACCTCAAATATGGATCAGATCCAAAAGTGTGTAAGCATGTTCTGATCACAGACTACTGGTGAGCAACGTTCATTGTTGCAGGGGCCTTCCACTCCTGCAGGAATATCTTAACTATAAAAAGCCTAAAGGTAGAGGCAGGGTGTTTATTGTTTTTCACCCCCTCTGGGAATGCAGTGGGTTCTGCTGCAGTTGTGTGTAGCTCAGGGATTTGTCCTCTTGACACTGCCTCTGTGACAGCTGGCACTGCTTGGAGGAAGTGTGCTGTCCTCTGCTGTCATGGTCCAGCATGGACTAGAGGAAAACAGGTTGGACCTGTACCTGGGACAGTAGGGTCTCAGTGTTGAAGACTTCTCAGAATGTAGGTGCAGCTGTAATGCAGGAACTCCTGGATTATGTAATTTTTTGCTCAGAAGGCTTTTTGGTAATATAAAGCCAAAGACCTAGCCAAGAAATTTAATCTCTTTAGACTCATATTTAATGATCACATTTTTAATTCTTTCTGGTTTTGAAATGTAATCCAAACAAGTCTGACAATGTCATTGCCATTATGTTCGTTTGGTCTCCTCTCGGCCTTTAATTTAACAATTCTTCTAACTTCCTTAGGGTTTTTACTTGAAAATTTCTGACAAAGTTCCACAAAATGTATTGAATGTTGGCATTGTACTCTGATAAACTTGTCTATGATGGATAGCTTGTTTCTGGCTTTTAAAGGACCAAGGTCTGTGGAGTCTGCTCTCTTTTTGGCATTGTTCTGTATTTATTTCTGTATTTTTAATGACACCTTAATTGGGTTTTTTGCCAGCTTTATGTAGGAAGGTAAGAATTTATGGCGGACTTTTGGCATTCAAAAGATGAATTGTGAAGTTATTCCTATTACTTACCTTTTTATGATATTGGAAACTCAGACTTAAGAGTTTTCTGCAAAAACAGAAGGATTTTCCTCGGCTCGGAACCATGTGCACCTTCTGTAATCATCATAATTAACAACAGGGATAAAGTGCAAGTGGTGAACGTGGAGAGGACACATGCAAGGTTGGCTTCTTTTTGATTTGCCATTTTGATACAGTTACTTAGACTCTGTTTTAACTTCATGCCAATTCCATCGTGTAACACTTGGAGTTGAAGGCTCAGAAATCTCTCTGCATGCAAGTCTTCTAAATGTCTAAATTCTCTATGAATATTCAACTTGTCTACCAAGTTTTGCTTCTTGAGTGTGATTTATTTAGGAGAAAGTGAAAACTTTCCAACTCTGCTTTACAGATTTTGTTGGCTGTATTTTTCAAGTCTTAAAGCTGCCTCTGTTAGCATGTAGTGAATTAACTGTACTTGGAAATCTATCCATCTAAGGAAGATGCCTTACAAAGTGCATGTAAATAAGAAAGAAGAATGTAAATCTTAAAATTGTAAAAAATCTTCAAGTAGACATAATTCTGTATGTTTTTCTTGAGGTTCATGAAGTTCTTGCAGGCAAAAGCATTGAGTGTGGATCTTGGTGTTTTAGAAGAGAATTCTTCATCTGTTCTTGCACTTGTAATGCTGTTGTATATACCTGCATCTATGTCAGGATCTTAATATCGTAGGCACCAAAGCATATCAGACCATCTTTGAAAAGTTTTAGCATGAAGCCCTGGTTTTGTTGGAGGTAGATTTTCTTAACTTCAGGGAAGGAAGCTGAATGATTTTTACCTTGGGTTTGGCTGCTCACTGCCCTATTCCTTAGGCAGCTGTTGAAACTGCCAAAAAGCACTGAGTCAGACGTTTGCAGTGACTAGTCTGCTGTCGATACAATATCACATTTGCTTTGCAGAAGTGCCAGCTTACAGAGTGGCATTTCCTGTTGGAGTGATCAGAAGAATGGCAGGAGACAGAATTTACACAGCTGTCTAATGAATATGCTAAAACGTTTTGAGTTATTTTAAAATGTGTCTCTGAAATTTCCCATTTAGCTTATGCAGTTGTGAGGAAATAAATGTAACTGCCTACAACGTGGTGAAACACTTCTGAAAGTTGTTTTTGCCAGCTATGCTACTACAAGGTCACTTGGTGAGCCTCTGCCTGAAGGGAGGGAGTGAATTGGTGTCTGTTCAAAGGTTCATCTTACCCTGTTCTCATTTAGTTATTCAGTGTTTTCTACTCTAAAATCCTTCCCATTTTATCCTTCCACCTTTAGGAGATAATTGCTTCTGTTGCAAAATCCCATACTTGGAAGATATGGCACCATGGGCTCTGCTTTGTCTTGACAGGGTATATTGGTTGGCTTTTGCCAGTTCATCGGTGACTCTTAATGAGTTGAACTACCCAGCAGCCAGATGCAAATGGGGAGTTCAACTCAAATGGAGACAATATGTGGATGTATAAATAAGGGGAGTGTGGTCAACCTTGAGTTCTGCTAGTGCAAGAGAAGACAGTTTTTAGTGACATGGGCCAGATGTGATGGTGAAAGGCAGCTAAGGGGAAAGTGCAGTAGCTGAAACAAACAACACTGAGGGTGCAGACTCTAGCACTGGTATTGCTGAAGAGGAAAGTGCTGTAAACCTCATTGTGAGGGAATCAAAAGTAAATGCTAGTACCACAGCTAATATGGATCTTCAGATTTTGCCAGTGTAGCAGGGCATGTATGAATGGATGTGGGCAAAAGGCAGACAGGGATGTGATGCTAAGCAGGGAGGAGAGGGCTGAGTAATGGGGTGATTTTGCAGCTGTCATAACAAAAGATACGCTGGGTAAAGCTATGAAAATAAAATTATTGGGCGATACAGTGCTGCTTTTTGCAGCATCTGTATAGCTTAATTCTGCATGTACTGAATGATAAATGCTTGTATGCTTCATGGAGGTTCTTGTGTAATTCAGGCTGAGGTATTCTGACCCAAAAGTTTTACTAGGTACAGAATATGAAATAACTAGAAAGAAGTGGAATAAAGCCAATTTAAATATATTGGTTGTTTTATTCAGTGTGAGGGGCATTTACAAATTTTATGAATGCATTTTATGCTTTACAATTAATTGTTCAAGCTTTTGATATTGTGTTCCAGAAGAACTCAAAATTGTGTAAACCTCTAACTTATATATGATAAAACACTAATAAGACTATGTGCATTTGATTAACAGTGCATGGAAATAGCACGAGTTTATATTTTCTTGTATTTGTCCTTATTTGTGTCTCACTTTTGCTTTTAGAATCTTATCTCATAGAAGTTACAGAAGCAATAATCAGAAAACTTATTTTAAAATGGTTAAAATTTCTAAGGTTTCATGTATGACTGTGGAAGTTGAGTAATTGGATAGCAGGGAAAGAAGCTGGTGTGTGATCTTGGACTTGTTGTGTGGGATATGCATCTGCTACAGTACATACTTTCTGCTGCAAGTTGTTTTTCTGTAAAATGTACAGGTAATACAGGCTGAGGTTTTTTCTTTGCTTTCTGTATCTATCTGGCACTAGAATATATGCAGATGAAGCAAAGCTTTTTTAGTCCCAGCTAGGGAGAGACTTGCAGTGTTCTGAGGATGTTCCTGTTTTTCTGTTGTGGTTTTGCATTTGATCATGTGCCGTGTTGCACATACCTGGGGCTCTCTGTGTAAAATGGTTTGTAAAATGGGGCAGTGTTTGCATTCTGGAAAGAATGACCTGCAGCATCTGAAGTGGCAGTGGCAGCCGGGATTGAGGTGAGCTGTCTGTTCAGCTCACCTCAGTGAGGCTGTGAGTATAGTGTTGTGTCAGAAGGCTCCACTCACTTTTTCTGCCTCAGGACTGTTACTGTGCCTGCTGATTTCAGGAGGGGGATAGGAGGCACCTTGGCAGGCTTGGAGGTAAAGCCACTCTGCCTCCACCTCCATCTGCATTCAGTTGTCATAAATATTTCCTGTATGAATGCAGCCTCTTCTGTCCTATTCCTTGAATCTGAATGTGAACAAAATGTATTTTTATGGGACAGATGAACAGCATTGAGGGTTTCCTTGTCTACACAACTGGAAAACCACATCCATTCTGGCATGAGTTGGAGGAAGCTATGGGCTCACATCCTGATGAGGTTTGAGTAACTGGCTGACAATTTATAGCCTCCTTCCTTATTATTCTTGAGGTGGATACTTGTTTTATTCATCCTCTTCCATTAGATCCCAGCTTGAGTCAGAGGGTATGCACAGAAATGCTGGCTGTGATTTGTTGGGTTTTTTTTAAGACAGTGGGCTGTTGCAAGCTCTTGCTCAGTCCCCTATGGAATTTTTTTTTTGCATATTTTTTCAGTTGCATCCTATTATAGCTCAAGGGGTGTGTGAGGTGTGGGTTGTGATTTATTTAACTGTGGTCATACTTCTGAAGACTGTTGTGCTGTCTGCAGTCACTGACACATTGACTCTCCAAGGTGTAAGGGTTTCTTCTCATGGTTTGGACAGCTATAGAGGTGTTCCTTTTGAATATGCCTGTGCATTCTCGTGTTTCAAAGGGATAATGTAATGTGCAGAATACAGCATAATCACGTTGCTATTCCTGTGCCTCTTCTTAATTTGTAGATTAGTAATTCTGAGTATATAGGTGCAAACATAATGAGAAAATAAATTAACAGTAATAGGAAAGATGTGAGTTACTTATAAATAAATTATCTTTCCAAATGGCATGGAAGTAACAGATACAGGAATTTTTGCACACAGAGTGAATTTCTATCTGCTTTTGCAGGGTGGCCTACTTCTTGGAAAAAAGTTCTTAGGAGAGTTTCAGCATTTCAGAGCAGCAGGGATCTTTTTATATATGTGTGTAGAAGTAATTGCTAATCTAAACTGTGAATGACTGGCAGATGATGGAAAAGAAACAATGTTCTTAAATTTAAATAGCATCAACTTCTCACTACAGCGCATGAGGACCACAACCAAAGTAATATAAGTATTTTTTCTATTTTTATTAAGTCCGTACCTAGGCTGTAACTCTTCACCACTGACAGCAGCACAGAATGTGCTACCTGTTTAAATTTCTTGTCATGGCATAGATGAGCAAGGAACAAGGAGAGCACTGATGGCTGTAAACTCAAGTAGAGCAGAATGTGGAACAGGGTACTAGAGATTTGATCTATAGTCTCATTTCTACAGCTGAGAAGAAAAGAAACAGCATGCCATAGATAATGACATAAAAAGTAAGTAAAAAACTATTTTTTGAAATGACTGAAGTAGCCAATACTTGTACTTGAAATTATTCTATATGAAAGCCATTTGGAAACACAGGGGAAATGCAAAGCTTGTGACAGTATACCACAGAGAAAAATAATCTCTAATAATGATTTAGTGTCCCAAAAGTAATCTGAAAAATCTTCCCTGTATATAATGCTAGCTGTGACTACAGGCCTATTTTTCTTTTCCTTTCTGGAGCTTTCAGCACCTTTTATGTCTTCAACTGACTAGGTAAGATATGATGAATCACAAGACTTGGATCTTGGAGGTGGAGAGTGCAGTAGTAAGGAACACTTCCCATTGACAGCATCCATATTAGTTACAAACGCTATAATTCTGGTTATATGGAAATATGTGTGAGCAGCACATTTTGGATTTGCATGTTTTTAAGTCTTCTGTGTGTGTGTTCTGTGTTTTGGCCTCTTCAGAGTTGTTTCTGGTTTTCTTCCAGGACAGAACTTTTTAGGAGTTTTCTGTCTGTGGGGACTGTGTTTGGGTTTTTTTGGCACTTTTATTTGGTTGGTTGTTTTTATTTTTGTAGTTTTTATTTATTTATTTTTAAATTCCTGACTTCTGCCTCAAGATTTTTTTAATTTTTTTTTTAAAGAGAGTTATTCCTTAGTGGACAACTGAGAATACTCTGTTAGGGGTAAGTCAGTAGTTGGTGAGCACTAAGTGTGTACTACTGGACTTTTGGTTAGCATCATTAACTTTATAATGTTAAAACTAAGATATTTTGTTCCTGATGCTGGGGTTCATCCTGATGGGCTGTCTGGAAATGGCTTCACAGTGCTGTTAGTTTCCTGAAGTGTTCATTTTATTAGTATTCTGTAGTTAGCTCACCATAGTGCTCTAGTGAAACAGCAGGACGCAGCAAAATGAGAATAGTAGTGGAACAGCTCTGATTTCAAAGCTCACATTCTGTATGGTGGTGAGTACTATACACTCATACAGACTGGTGTGGAAGAACACTTTTAATTCCCTCAAGAAGCAGGAGTCACTGTGTAGTCATCTGGCAAACTGCTTGAGTTCAGATGACGGGCTGCTGGTTAATAAATCACCAACACCCCACCAAGGGACCATGATGATGGGGAGGAAAGTGCAGTGGAGGTGAGTCACAAGGGCCCCACCAACAAACATTTCTTAGGTGGAAAGAATGTATGTGGTGGTGAATCACCAACTCCACCAAAAGTCTGTGTATGCCTGTCCTAATGTTTGTGGGATGACGAATACTGGTAATGAAAACCTCAGCAAGTAAAAATCAACACCTCTGTAGAACACACTGCAAGGTTTGGGGCCAGTATTTTAAACCCAAATTTGTTCTGTCTAGCTACAAGAAAATTTACTTTTAAGAGACTCAGTTTTTTGCTCTTTAGTTCTTAAGAATTTTTATTTTTGAGGTATAATTTTTATCTGGCCAGGTTCTTGGCTGTAGAAGGCTTTTCTAGCAGATGGATGACACTTGAAGTATGTAAACTAATTTGAGATTTTTGGTGTCTAAGGTGCTGTGGTTGATTTAGTGACATTTTGAAGAGAGTAGGATAAAAACACTCAAGTTCTATGTTTTATCTCTTCATTCAGTGGAGTAAATAAAAAATGTTACCTGATTTCTTGCTCTATGAAATTTTAGCCTAAGATTGACAAAAGTACTATACATGTGGTGATAAATATAAAGGCTGATGTAATTCTCACATTAATGTGTGTCAATGTAAAAGACTTGGTGCAACAATTTCCTAAGTAATGTTAGAATTGGTCAGATAACTGCTTGCCTCCAATTTCCTCGTTTCTCCTCTGTGCTTCATAGGCCAGCTGTGTTCCTCCCCCAGTATGGCTACTTCTCAACTGTCCCATTCAGTGGCCATCTGCTAATCCTAATGAGGCGTGATCCGTAAGAGAACTGCTTTCTCTCTGCAATCTTTCTTCATGATGGTTTCCAAACTTTTAATTTGCAAAAATATTGGACTTCTAAGTGGCAGTATTGGTGCTCATTTCAGTTTCCAAGAGAACTTTCCTATGGTTAAGTGGGATGCTAATGGAAGTTAGGTAAAATAAACTAGGGTTTACCTTATGGTAAGGTACAAGGTGTTTGGTATGTGAAACAATAAACATTGAGTATAAATTATTGTTAAAATTGAATAGACCTTATTAAATGAAATTATGATACAATTAGAAATTATTAGCAAATGTACACTCTAGATAGCATTTGTCTTGGAGACTGTGCTTGGAGAATCTTGGAGCATTTGTATGAGGAGGAAGTGGATTTGCCCTTAAAATAAGGGCTTTTGTTAACTAACTGAGCTTTTCCAGCAAGAAATGAATTCAAAGAAAGTGATGATTGTGTCTATGTACTGTTTCTTAATGAAAAAGAAAGCCCAAACAAAGAAGTAAAGAGAGATGGAACAGCTGTAACCTGACCAGAATTAATCTTCTTTCAAGAGCAATATGTTCATTAGGAAAGGTGTTTTTTCCTGAACTTAGGGAATGTTCTTGTAGTACAGTGGAGAATACAAGGACTTGAAGAATATCCAGGAAGTAATGATAGAAGCATGATGACCTTGAAAAATGCTTTTTAAGACCAGTGATTATTACTAGGGTTTCTGGTAATCCTAAGGACGCTGTAACCTGGTATTTGGGCTGTTAATGTCCTGCCCAATTCCAGGGGGAGTTGAGTGATGACCTTTGGACTTCAGCTTCTCAGGGGAGGCTGTCATGCATTCAGGCTGTGGAGCTGTGGGGAGCTGAGGAGATGCTCTCATGGAGTGTGCTGTGCTTTAGCCAGACATGTGGCATATGTTCCAATCAATGTGAACTTAATATCTACATGACAGTAGTGGTGACTCTCTTGTATGTGTGCGATGTGCCAGGAATGACTTGGCATCACTTGGATGGAAACCTCTTTCATCTTGAGAGTCACCTGTTTCAGAGGCAGCTGGGGAGTGATTCCAGCTCTTTCAGCACCGGTGAGCCTGTGTAAGCTGATTGCTGTTTGAAGCACTCAGCCAAAATGATTTGTAGAGAGTTCCTGGCTTGTCTCATGTCTGGCAAGTGGGTTACACTTTAGAACAAGTGGAACTGCTCTCCCTCTCAGCAACTGCTTGTGGCAAAATGAAGATATGGGAGAGGAACAGAATTCCTTTACTGTGCACTTCCTTAAAGTGGTGCTGCAAGTGCAGAACTTTTGTTTCAGTTGCTCTTAATATTTGAATAGTGACCTTGAAGTAGGTGCGCCTTTCAGGGAGGTGATATGAGCATGGCTCACACACATAGATATGCTTTATCTAGGCTCATGTTTGCATGCTGACTTTATAACTTGCTCATATACATCATATATCTGTATCTGCTGTTCTTATGTAAAAAAAATAGTGTGCAGAGTATTCCTTGGTGTAATGGCAAGAGCTAATCCTATTAAGTGTGCTTAGCTTCTTCTGAAGTTGGGTTTTGTGATACCATGCTTACACATCTTTTGAATATTTTTGAGGAGAGAACTGAAGAAAAACATTATTTCTATTTAATTTTTAAAGCATAGCTGTACATAATAAAGACAACTTGTGTTTTTTCTTTAAAAAAATACCACCCAAAATCACAGTTGCATCTTTCCCTCACATGCTATTTTTCCATGATAACAACTCAACATTTTTTAAAGAACTTGCTTAAAATGCCTGTTACCTTTTTGAATGACTTTGTAATAGATCTCCAGATCTATATAGCAGAAGAAAATTATTTATTTTCTTTAAATGGAAAGAAAAAACCCAGGTGTGTGTGAGATTTTTGAGTTTATATATATAGACATTTATCTCTATATGCCTGTATATATACATACGCTTGGAAAAGAAGTATTATTTCTAATAAAACCTCGTATGAAGCAGAGTTTGTCTTTCAATCTCTAACTTTTCAATGACATAGGGAGTTAATTTTCGTTTAGTGATTTGCACCCATCCAGTTGTTTCACAGTGAATTGGGGTTGCAGCATAAAAGCTTTAAGCTGAGTTTCTATTCACAGGTTAACTGATAGAAAAGCTTTTTTCAAACTTGGTGCAGGTGAAAACTCCTCATGAATAATGGATGAGTTCATGTTTACATTCTTTTTGCATAAACTCTAGTTGAAAACCCAAACAAACTGTGACACACATTTTTACATGTAGAGATGTATACATGTAGGTCAAAGGGAAAAATGGGCTTAATAGCCTGACATGTTGATGTTTTAATAAGACTTGTAACTCTGAAATTAATATCTTTCTTTTAAAGAGAAGTGCTGGGAGTTGTTTGCTTCAGGAAAGGGGATTTTGGAATTCTGTGTTCTCATGTGGGCTTTAACACAGGTAGAAGTACTGGAAGACAAAAAATATTGCCCTTTGTGTGAAGCTTTTTTTCTTTGGCATATTTCAATCTAGGATCATAGTAAAACTGCCCATATGTATAGCAGGCTACTAAGTGGCAGATGCCAGATAATGATTCTCCCTTATTGCTGCTGATTTGAAGTGATAAATTAATTCTGATCTTATTTAAAAAGGGCCAGATCATGTTTTTCTAGAGCATGTAGTGCATCTAGTGCTTTTGCATTAGTGATGTAGATCTAAGAGAACGAGTGATGCTAGAGATGTGAAGGATTTTATGAATTCAAAAGAAAGAACAGTTTTATATAGCAGTTTCAGGTAAAATGTGAAATCCAAGGTTCATTTGAAGCTCATCTCAATTAGTGGCATTCAGTTTTGTGCTTTTAACTCTAATGCTTTAATTTAGTTTTATTCAAAATGTAACTCCCCAGTATCCTAATTCAGGATGCTATAAATAGGATAACTGCCAGTACAAATGCCATCCCTGACTTCTCACTCTTATTTCACTGGGGATGCTGTTTCTCTCAGTGCATCTTGGCACTGGAGTTCATAGTTCATTTACTTGTGCTGCTGTGAAATGTCTTTTTGTTGGTGGCTTTAACGTAACCATAGTTACTAAAACTAACTTCAGAATGCTTTTGGAGATAGCTGCAGATCATTGGTGTTAGTCCAGCTAGCATTTCATACTGAATGTAATGAAAACAGTGAAACAATAATAAAACCATGATGCAGAATGTGTAAACCCCTCACTGACCCAACAAAGAAAACACAATATGAAGTTTATGGCCACACTGGCATGTGACTCTAGTTAAGGAGATGAAAATTACACAGTATAACTGTGTCTCATGCATATAATGTGTCCTTTTAACATTTTTAAAAATTAATAGAGCTAAGATGATGGTTGGATTAGATGTGCTTAAAACAATATAAGCAGTTTGATGCAACAGTCTGTATCCTTGTTGCTAAGAACACGCTTTGTAATAGGCTCACAACACACTGAAGTACAAAATGCATGCAAGGCTTCTGAGAGGCTTCTGAAAAAAAACAGGTGTGAATGTGAGTAACCTATGAAGTATAAAAAAAGAAAATGCATACTTGTAAAACAAAGACTTTATCAGGATTTCCTCACCTCCAAGTGGCTTACCTGGACATGAATCAGAGAAAAGCAGGTTGCTGCTTTGTGAAAAGTGAAGTGCTATTCATTTAATGTGCTGCCAAAGACCTGGTTGTGGATGAGTGTTATGCTGTATGCAGCACTGGGCACTGTTAGCTTTGGGAGAGTGGTCTATAACATGCTGATTAATTTATTTAAAGCTTTGGAACAGATTTTCTTAATACTACTTGGCTGACTTTCTGCAGGTTGCCTTGTGAAGCAGAGTAGGGAAATGGCGGACAGCTCCTCTGAAATGCCAAGTTCCAAAATACATATTAGCTTTTTGGCTAATGTTTTGTGTGTTTAAGCCCTGCATTTTTTTGTGTGTGTGTTTTTTTTTTCTTTCCCCTGGAAGTAATAAAGAGTGTTTTTGTTGTTTATTAAACCAGACTTCCATGAGATAATGACTTTAAGGATACTGAAGACAATTACCCAGATGTCACCAGTGCAGAAGGTGATGGTCTAGATCATCAAGCAACTACAAAAAACAATTATAGCTTTCTCCTATTATTGCGAAGATGTGTCAGGTCTGCTATCACTGGTGGAATGACTAGGGAAGTGAAGTTTCTCTCTAGCATGGCTGAAGAAAAACATTTGTGCTGTCCTGGTTGTCTTCAGTTTATTCTTAAGAATCCTTCATTTGATTATGTGGCTGATTGCCCTGGAAGTGATTATCTCTGGTCAGCAGGAGTCTGTACCTGAGCAGCTACCATGACACATGCAGTGAATTCTGAATTGTCACTGTGGGGTATTTGTAAAGTGTTTTGTTTTATTGAGAATAGGACAGGTTGTCTGTCTGAAGCTGGTCTCTTCCCTATAACTGTTGATAGCAAGCATATTTAGATGATGGATTTGGCCTAGTTCTTGCATTGAGTGGAAGATCAGGGTTCATTAATGAGCAGGAGTTCTGGTTGTCTGTCAAGCGCATCCCATTTCATTGTGTTTTGAGAGTTAAAGTCTCTATCGCAGTAATTGGTGCTTGCTTGGAGCTCAGTTCCCTTGCATAGTTGTCTGCCAGTCAGAAACTGCCCTGGCAGCTTTTGCTCCTTCCTGATCATGGAGGGGTTCAGCTGGCATTATTAGTACCATATATAATGTATGGTAGGACAGAAATTACAGATAGTTGAAATTACATTTATAGAAAAACTGACTTCATGAAGTATATTTGTTAGAATGCTATTCTGAACTTGGTTTGACTAAAATATTGTAATGGGAATGCTTGAAGTAATAAAAACTGGTCAAAAAATGCATACACGTTTAGCAGAACTCTATCATAGCAGCAGTGCCAACCTTCCCAAGAGCTGACAACCAGCAGCAGCCTGGAGCATGAAAACAGTGAAAGAAATGCTGATGCCTGAATATCAGGAGATTATTAGTGAAGTCAGAGATGCCATTCTTCAGGATCACTTCCAGCGGCTTCTTTGTGCTTCTTACAAATCATTACCACTTAAACTCAAAGTTAGGATCATCTTAGTAGGGAAAAAGTGAAAGGCTGATCTGAATCAAAAAAGGGAGGTAATCTAGAAAACCAAAACTGCTGCTATTAAGAACATAGAATTAAAAACATCTCTACTTATATTGTAATTTCATTTAAGCTAAAATAAATATAAATATCTATATATGTATATGTATATATGTACTTGCATGCAATCTAATTGCAGCAGCATTTTTGTTTGAATTGTGAAGTCTTGTTCTAATTAGTACACAAAAACTTAATATTAAGTGTTTTCTCTGCATGGTTTTGCAGACCAATTGAAATAGGCACATACCACAAAGGGAGATCAGCAGCAAGGACCATGGGATGGCAGACAACTAGTGTTGTGGCCACTTTGAGTTTTGGAGTGGATTATTTTTAAAAAGAATAAGCTAAAAGGGCTAGAAAAAAGAGGATGAAAATAATGTCTTTGAGACAACAGGCTGAGGAGAAGAGAGTACCTGAATCCTGCCACTGGTGTTTGTCTTCATGTCCTGGGATGAAACACAGAGGTGGCCTAGGACTTGGTGGTTTGTGCTGGGGCTGAGGATAGAGGAGGTAGAAAGGACAGGTAAGAGTGGACTGCCAGTGCTGGCAAAAGAACAGGATGGTGCAGTAGCACCTGCTTCATGGCTCTTAGAAGGTGCTGCTGCCCTCTGTACTTGAGCCTCTCTGTCACAGCAGTGGTGGTCAGAGGCAGCCTGGCTTTGCCGGGTTGGCAGTCAGTCATGGCTGTTTTCCTGCTCCCATGTGTTTGCTGTCCAGTGCAATTTGTCTGCTTTATCCCTGTCTAGAATTGACTCTGCTGGGGGAGCTTGCTGTCCAAATTAACTTAGACGCTACCAGAGGCCTACTGATAATAAAAGATTGAGGTGTGTATTGAAAGAGTGCCAAGTCTGCTTTGTTAGATTGTAAAAACAGTAAAAATTCTGTTTGCAAAAAATGACTGGAGCATTCAGTGTGGCAAATGTGTAGCTTCTGCTGCTGGAATTTAAGCATAGAATGCTAAAAAGTCATGAATATTTAAAACTATTGAGAAGAGTTAGTAATGAGATTTGTAAGTGCAAAGGTCTTGAAGTCAAAGGAGGAAGGCTTTTAAAGGGCAGAGATGGGATTGCGTAGATATCAAACTGTTTTTGATTGTATGTCACTCGGCTACTTACAACAAGCTAGAAAATTCTCTTGGGGCAAAGCTGGAACATCCAGGCTTAGTGAGTGAAAAGTTGTAATTTGGTTCTTACCATCTTCAGACCTGCCTTGTGATATCAAGTGTGACATAGTGAACCTCAGCTGAGAATGGGGTGATTGTACCTCCTTTCACTTCAGCTTCTGGGAGATTCTGGCTAAGAGGTTGTATTAAGTTTTCTGTGCCTGGTTTCTTGGCTGCTCACCTGATGAGGAAGCGGGGCCCTTGACTAGCAAAGGTAAGTATCCACATAGTATCAGCTAATCACTGCAGTGGGTTTGCTGCACATTCTAGTGCAGGTCCATCCCTAAATCTTTGGTGCCTTTTGCACAGGTCACCTGAAACAGGAATATTACTAGTCTGGCAGGAGCCCAGCTGAGGCAATGACATGCATCACCAAATACTTACATAATGCTGTCACTGGAATAGCTAATGTTTTTTTTCTTGTTATCTGGCCTAGCTCCTTGCCTGACATATAGATTAGTTTTATCTGCCCTGTGTGAATTTATAAGTAACAAAACCCGAAATAAAAAGTAGCTTATCAGCTCCTGTTCTGCAGAAGCAGAAATAAAAACTGTGTAAATATTGGCTATGTTTCAGCATCCTGTATTACGAAGCATGTCATACAAATGTGTACAGGGGAAATGAATAGGGGATTGTACTTTTAAACACAAAAGGGCTGAGGGAAGAGACATGGCACTGCATGAGTACGGTTGAGAGATGCATCCATCTGTGGTACTACAGCATGGGGCCCACTTTTCAACCTGTACTGTTTGTGCTGCACAGATTTTTAGGTTTGGAGGTTCTTAATTCTGTAATAATCAGCAGGTCCAGCTCTGTGTTTTCACAGAATTCTCCTCTCACGTACTTTTTAAAAATATTAGCATCCCCCAGTGGTATCCTTTACAGAGTATGGCTGTTTGCCATTATGGAACTTGCTGGGAGGATTTGGGCTTATGCACTTCTGTTGGATCAAAGATAAAATTACCAGTCGATGAAATGGGAAGTCTGTGTTTTGGTGTCTTAGCCACTTATTTGGTCGTCCTAATAAATTTTTTATTTTTTTTTAGTGTTGGGAATAGTCCTTATGAGCATTGCTAGTCACTCTCTGAGTCTCTCTGGTTTATGCATTGTAATGGTGCAGAAAGTGATGCCTTTGAGCACATGGTTCTTACAGATTCTACTAGTGTCACTATTGTGCCACTACATAATGGTCTGTAAAATGTGTGCTAGTAGTCTTTATCCTTAAGATTCTGTGTAAATATAGGGTGTTTAAAAATAAGGAAAATCCTTTAAACCCTTTAGTATTATGAGTGCCTTCAGAAAAGTGCCTTCCCCACGCCTCTTTTAAGCATTAAAATAAAGTTTTTGAAGATGGGTAGAATTAATCAGTAACAGTAAAAGGGACCAAGATCTATGGACCAGATAATAATCTGAAATGGATGTTACAGCTTACAAAAATAACTCTGGGCCTGATCAAGTAGTTTTCCTTCATGGAAGACAGGCAGTTAGCATCTTCTGACCCTTGGGAATGAGCTGCCTTGTTCCGCTTTTGCTGAAAATGTCTCAGAATTTCTAATTACTTTGTAAGTTTGTAAGATACTCAAGAATGAGTGTGTCCTCCATCGTTTGGAAGCAATTTTGAGCTCTGGTCTCTGACCTAAAGTTAGACTGCTGCTCTTCAGTGTTGCAAATTGAAGTGAGGCAGTTTTGCTCCCTGCGATCTCATCATGCCAAACCACTTCTATTTATACATGCACACCATCTTTAGAAATTCAGCAGGGTGTTTGTAAGGAAGTGCCTGCTGCTTTGGCAGCTGGGTGGGGAGGAAAGGAGGTACTGAACTGTGTTTTTCTGTAGACCCTGTGAAAATTAGTCTTTGTGGGAGACCTGTGTGTTCCGAGTAATCAGATTGCCTGCAACAGTTACAGGTGGGCCTGAGCTGGTGGGGACAGTGTTGCTAACTTTAAACTAGACAGCCTGAGTAATCACAGCAATGTAGCTATGGCAACACAGAGCTCTGCTTGGCCCAGGCACTTCTTTCAGGCGAGTTTTGGAGCCCATGTGAACTCCACACTTGTCACAGTTATGCTCCTGTCAGTAGTTGGCATAGATAATTTTAAGTGAACGAGATGCATATCTTCCTGAGGGGGTTTGTGGGTATTCCCCACCATTTGGGATCAGTCAGGCTTGCTGAAGGAGAGCTGTCCATGCTGGTGTCTTCAGTTAAGTCATCAAGGTAGTGGAAACGTGTCTATTTACCATTTAACATGTATAACATGTATGTTAGGAGTTGTTGGGAAGGGTTTGTCTGGCAAGAAGTTGGACAATCTTTTTGTGCAGTGCAGCCTTTGAAAGTCTGAGTCAGATGAAACAACCCCTTAGAGAGGAGGAAAGACTCTTCTTCCCTGACAGCAATGAACTTGCTCAGGTAGATCAAGCTGCAGGAGTACAAGTGGGAAGTGGGGACACAGCTGGAGAGATAGAAATTAGGGATGCTCACAGCAGGAAGACCAATCAAGATAAATTGTGGTGAAGAGGGACCTTGCCTTCTCCTAAGAAGCAGACTTAGAGAGCCAATTATAACACTTTAGTCAGAATGTGGAGGCTTGTTTCAACTTGAGAAACAACCAGGAGTGGATCAATTAGAAAACGAGGCTGTCAAATGGGTCGTGTCCTTTCCTTTTTCCCATCTGCTGCAGCAGATGTCTATCTTTTGCCTGTTTGTTTTAGTTATATTGAAGCATTGCTATAGTAGTTTTCATCCTTTTAGCAACTTCCAGCAAGTTGACTTCGGTAAATATAGCCGTGAAGTAGAATCCATGGAATCAGCCAAATCTCAGTTCAGTTAAATTTGCCTCAGCTGTCAAGTACCGTTGAGAGAAAGGAAGAAAGTGCTTAGATCCATGTTGGAAGAGCTACTTGAAATTTTTGGAAGCAGTGATGGGAAACACAACGCCTTTGGTGCTGGTGAGGAAGGAATATGCCACTTGGTTGATCTTGGACTGTTTTGCCTTCTAGAAAGGGTGATGGAGTTCTGTCTCAGAGGCTAGACTGATCCTAGGTCTTGTCCTAATGATCTTCACTTAAATGTTTTCCTGTAGCAGTAAAGTTATCTGCAGGTTTGTTCTGGTATCACATGAGAAATACAGAAATGCAGTAGTTCTTGAGAAATTACTTTCCACTATATACACAAAAATAAGAAGTCCCTAGTTTATTTTCATTTTATTGCATCTTCTCAAGGGATACATGCATATTTTGGTTTTAGTTTTCCTACCCAGCTGGGAAAAGGAACTTATTACTTATTCAATTAAATTAGTTTCTATAAATTAATCAGGAATAATTGTGTTTATATGGGCCAAGACTTCCTCAAGGGGGCATTAAACGGGGAGTGATTTAAAAAAAAGTTATTTAGAAATCAATGGCAGAGATTTGAAGCTACCAGTTGAGGTGAGTGTGGATGATAGTAGTGCAGCAGTTTGTCAGATTTATTACAAGAGTTGCAATAAGCCAAAGAAATATTGTTCGTTTACTTTAACAAGGAATAAGCAAATAACAAGCACAGTAGGTTTGCTAAGCCATGACACTGAGTCTTGTTGAAGCTATTTAATGAAATGTAGATCTGCTATTAGAGCTAAGGAATATAGGTGGGGTTTCATCCTTGCAAGTGTGCAGTCCTAATTGAGACCACAGTCTGTATCCCAGGAGTCCAGTTCCATATGCTTAGAATAGCTAAGTGTAGCAGTGTAGCTGTCCTGTTAGGTGCCTGTGTGTGTGTGTGTGTGCAAATATAAAATATCTAAAGCACACTTAGGAAAGTCAAGCTGTGATGCAGCAACAATATGAGAAATTCAGTCTCATGTCCTTTGTTCAGAGAGTTGAGTTGGATCTCGTACCTGCTATTTTGCCCCTCCCTTGCACTTGTAGCTCTTTTTCCATCTGATCTTCATTCTTCTTTCCTACTCTCCCTGCTATTTTTGCTATCTGTCAGTCCCTCTTACTGTTCTGCCCTAATTATTTTGGCTGATGAGCTACTCCTCTAATAGCTTTTATTTTCCCTTTTGCTGTGTAGTAAGTAAAACTAAACTCAAATGAAGCAAATTGAAGCAGTTTAAATTATATCCAGCACAAAACAGAAAATATATAAAAAAAAACCCACCCCTGAATTCTGGGGTGGTTTTTTATCCAAAATTTGTCTAGTCTTTTGATTTTACCAGAGATATTGAATATTAGTGAGTAGCTTTTTTTTTGTTGTGTTGAATTTCTTTTACCTAATCTTGTTGTTACTATGTCTTATTAAATATACAAGACAAAAATGGAGCAAATAATTTGATTATTACCAGTTCATTTGGTTTAAAACATGAATTAGAGCCAATTTCAGCTTAGAGATTCATTCACGTGGCTCACACTGAGGTTGGTGAGAGGCACATGCATATTCACAAATCCAGAATTTGGCTCTATGCCTGAGTTTTCAGGAGACCAGTGTTGAGTGAAAGCTCTGAGGTAGTCGATCATTTGTTATTTACAGCAGATAATGAAACATTATTCTGATTTTACTCAAAGCTTTGTTACATAAAGTCCTTAAGTTGGTAAATACACTCTTCCAATGCATTAGGTTGTAAATAAGAGGAGGAGCTGTCTATTTTGTAAATGAGTTAAGATCTTATTTAGAGGTGTTTTAACTGACAAAAAACTTGCTTGGACTTCATATTTCCTTGGCGTGGCATTGGATTCTGGCTATATCTGAGTCCCAGGTGTAGTCACTTTTGTCCCAGGAGCTGGCCGCTCCAGAAATGCCGCTTGGAACTGGGAAAATTAGAAAGCATTTCACAGCGTTCTTGTGGCGGGAAATGGTTCTCAGTACGTGAAGTTTCCGGCTCGCTGGGCTGGAGGGAGCGGCAGGAGCGTTCCTGGGAGGTGAAGCCGCCTTTGCCGCGCCGACGGAGCGGTTCTCGGAGCCGCTGCCGTTCCCTTCCCGGGAAAGCTGCGCTGCCCTTTGGCCCCGGGGCTTCTCTGCACAAATCAGGCATCCTTTGGGGGGAAGCTGCACGCCTGTTTTTCAATGACACTGTGTCATTTTAAAACTGGTTTGGTTTCGGTTTTTTTCTTTTTTCCTCTTGTGCACTGGATTTCAGCGTCTCTTCTAAAGTACTCATGGTCATGGGGATAGAGTAAGAGCTGAGCTGTCCCAGCATAGTCTCTTTGACCATTACTTTTGAAATAAGTTGTTGGTCAGTGAATAAAACAGTGAATTACTGTTCCTGGGTTAGCTTCAGTTTAAAGGGGCATTGGTCTCCCTCCTGCCAGGTGTGTTTTGAGTAACTGTGAATAGGAGTACAATGCTTCATCATCCAGTACTGTGGCTGTGTCATCTACATAGGGGCTGCATCCTGTGTAATTACAGTCCAGCTATTGTTACGTACCAGGCAACCACAGCAGCAAAATTGCACCATGATTTCGCTATGTAAAATACAGCACATTGAATTGGGTGTGATGTGGGGAGGCTTGTAAAAGCAGCTGATTACCTTCAGCTCTTATGCGGGCGACTGCTTTATTTCTCAAAAAAATGCATTGTCTCCTTGCTACAGCCAGAGATGACTTCAATGCTGAATGGCTTTAGTCTTCTGTAGGGCTTAATTTAAGGAATTTCCTCTTCCTTGTCTGCACACTGGATAGAACAATGCCCTAGAAATCAAAAATAGAAGTTAGTGTCCCAAAGGCAATGTCTGTCTGCCAGCAGTATGTATGACTTGTTTGGTGGCAAGTGTTTTAGGATTATGAGCATGAACTCATTTGGAAAAATGTAAAACCTGATCTCTTCTCCTAGATTTAATGCTGTCCCTCTTCCTTTATTTTTATGCTTATATTGTCCCTATGAATTTTAATTCTTTAATTTACATCCTGTGGCAAGTGCGTCTGTGGAGCTTCTTACTCACAGTCAGGTTCTCTGCATGGAGATGTGCATCCTGCTATGTGTTTATATTAGAATCCGAATCATCCCTTTAGGATACTATTCTCAGTGCTGCTTTAAATATCTGCAGGGTGTCTTGACGTCTGAAAAGATTGGGAGATCCCTAATTCCCATGACCCCCACCAGCATTTCCATTTAAAATGGAAACATTCTGTCACAGGTTGAGCCTGTGAGAGACTGGAGGTGACAGGGAATGTGTGATTTTCTTCTAAGATATTTATCTTTGGGGAAAAAAGTAAAATAATTGTACAGATTGCTCCCTGAAGCCTATTTTAATTGAAACTTTTCCCCATTTTCTTTGTGCAAATGCTGGGATTTTTTTCACTATCAGAGCAGGAATTGGCCTCTTTTTTAAAAACAAACAAAACCAAAAGCACAGATCAACACTTGTATACCTTTAATGCAATCTGATACAACCTGATGGAGAGGCTATAATGCTGCCCTCCGAATGTATGACACGCTCTGTGTCCCTCGTTAGATTAATGACTGAGTCCACACCTTTGTAGAAAGTACCACTTGCTGGGAAACAGTGCCAAGAGCTGGGGATGCTGGATCTTCAGTCTTCTTGCAGAGTGCCACGTTTCAGGTGGTAACTGGAGGTGTGGGGAGGGAGTGGGAGCTAAAACTAATGAGCACCCATGGCAGGACTTCCACAGAAACAGGTGGTGGTAATCTGCACTTATTTATACTTCTGAAGTTACAAATTGAGTGATGACAGATAAGCTAGAGTTGTTGTTGAGGTAGGAGTGCTAGATCGAGGGCAGATTAGTTATGTGAAAAAGTTAGTTTTGTAGATCTAGTAGGTATCTTGCAGGCCAGAAATCTCAAGAAAACTTGTGTTCTGCCCTTTCATATTTGTGCTTTATTTTATTTTGAAATTAAATTTGATCTTGGTACTATGATACATTTAAAAAACTTGAAATTATATCATGTTGCCACTCTGCTGGTTGCTTGAAGTGTATTAAAATAGGTAAAAAATCTTCAGGCTGACTGTTTTCTTATCTGGGGCGCATGACTAAATACAAAAGCCAGAATCTGTACAAAACCTGCTCTTCAATGGAAGTATGATTCACTGAAATTCTGAGTGAGTTTTAAACCATGAAATGAACCTGTTTTTCAGATATTAAATTTACCATAGCACAGGATCTAACAAACAATTTTAAATTCATAGGTTGATTTAATTTTGTCACTGCAGCTGAACTTTTTTATAATTAAACATTTAAAACACAGACTTGTAAGACTGCTTCCCACCCCATCTCCTTTTCTTATCTCAAGGTAAACTGGAAAGATCAAGTATCCATTACAATCGAAGCTATTACTATGTAATGCCTTGTGTGTACACACACACACTTCCATCTCCCAATGAAATCTCGTGTTGAAGAGATTTGTTAGCATGGAAGCTATAGGTGTGTATCTTTGTTGTCCTTATGCACTTAATGTTTTTCTACTGACTCCATTAAAAATAAAATGCAGCTTCCACATACCTGTAAATTCTGAGGTAATTGAAAAGGCTTCACTAGCCTGATTAGTTAATTTGAGCCATGTATAATAGCATCACGGATACCAGAGTTTAAAAACCAAGTATGCTGAAGTGATGTTTTAAAAGGATACTTTCTGAATTTGCCTGTGTAGTGGTAAATTAAATTTTAATGTAAATTTGAAGGCACAAAAATTTGCATATAGAAATCTTTGGTGTGTGCATTTTGTATGTAATGAACACCTGTACAGTTGAAAGGTTGCAAATGCATAAACCTCCAGTGATTGAATAGTTTTGAAAATAAAACCTGAACTTTCACACCAAGTGCTGTGTGGGGTTCTACATTTCATGGTGAACCTGCATATTTCTAATGAAAGGCTGGACAAAACCTATCTTTACACAGGATTTTTTTCCAGGATTCATTGCAATCTGGGCTCACTACATGTGAAAAATATTGATTTGCAGGGGAATAAATGACAAACTAGAGTACTGCAAGTCCTAGGGTTTTGTTTTATTTGTCTGAAATGGTTCCTTTGGGCAGAGCTGATTGGAAGAAAAGGAAAGGCTTAGTCAAGAGATCTCAGCTGACTGGCAAACAGCCTGCACATTCAACCCCAGTTTATGGATTATTGATTGGAGAGGAGATGAAGTGCAGCTCCTATTCTCAAGGCAAGCAGACTGCCTTACACAAAGTGCAGCTTAGCTTTCTTTCTTAATTAGTGTGGAATACGTAATGTGTGTGGAAAAAAGGAGGTCTTGTTAACAGGTCAGAAGAAGTTACGTTAGCCTGTGTATTGACTGTCCCAATGAAAGCAAAGTCAGGAAAATCAACCTGTTTTTTTTTTCACTTAGTTTATGAAAATAAGTTCTCTTTGTATGTGTGTATGTTGTGTATATACATGTTTTTCAGTTGAGTACCTCATCAGGTTTAAAAATGGGTTCATCACAGAAGTCTGAGTTCACCTGGATAGAGAAATTCAAAGCACTGAAATGTTATAAACAGAGGTGGCTCTGAAAGGAGTGGACTGTGAAACCTGATTAAAAACATCCCTTTCCCCCAAGAATTAGCAACAGAACAAAATACAAATGACTCTCACCTGACCCCAAACAACTAACCAAGTTCCAATTGTGCTTTTGAATTTAATGGAAAACAGATTATGAAAATGGTATCTTGGGCAGCATTTTGAAATGATAAATGTTTAGTTAGTCTATGAACATATATAGTTTTTACTAATAAAGGGGAATAGTATGGTATCCCCTTAACCCTCTAAACTTAGTCTGGTATGAAGCAAGTGCTTGTCTGTAGTTATGACCTGAATATGTAATAGTCTACATGCATTTTTCTTTTCTCCAGAGTAGCCCCATGGGATTTTGAGCTAAACTCAATTTTCATAGCTAGTTGGCAGAGAATTTGTGCTGAAATTAAATTAGAGGGCTCTGCTGGCTTCTGCTGTGTCTGCTGTAGAACAAGGGAGGTGAATGTAAGATTGATGATATGAAGAAGCAGGGTTGCCCTGATCTGGTAATGCCATCATAGTGAGGTGATCCTTAAAGGAAATCTTGGTTGGTTTTTTCTGTCATCTTGGGCAACAATTTTGCAATCCTATGTTTTTGAAATTATTTAGCATGCTAAAGAGGCTGACTTATTTACTGTCATCATGATTTCAGAACCCAGCCCGTATTAGCTTGTACAAATTAGTGAAACATTGTTTGTGTTGCTATAAGGAAAATTCTTGAACATGAAAAGTAATAGAGATAGATGGCTGAAGTGCCATGTGGCAAAGCAAGGAGAAAGAGTAGAATACTTTGCAGCTCAGGTGTGAAAAATGAGAGGGCTTGTTTAGTCAAAGTGGGTATTAAAAAAAAGGAAAACCAGAAATCAACACGAAACTTCATTTTTTTCTCATAAATGTTCCATCAGGACGGGAAGGATGAAGTCAACAAAGTGCTACAATGTAATCAGGCTGGGAGATGCTGCATAATAAGAAATATGTCTGAAGTTGTCTGTCCTAGGATAAAACCTTAGCTGACTAAGAAAAACATAATTGGTTGAAAACGTAAGAAAATGTCAGGGAGTCATCTGGAATCAATAGAAATCTTTATGAAAGGTAGTTGCATTATTTTGCAACACGACGTTTTTAATTTGATTAGTCATAATGATTTGACTTCTGCAGGCCACTGCTGTGGGGGAAACTTTGTGGGGGTGAAAAAGCCTGTCAGGGAGGTTTATTTGGTGTCTGACATGCTTGACAAGGGCAGATATTGTGTTCTGGTATAAATCTAATTTTAGTGTAAAGTCAGGAATAATTTGCTAAAGTTTACTGACCTGCAGGAACGTGGAGATGTAGTAAATGATTTGTTGTGTATGTTATATTAATTCTTTCCCTCAAAAAAAGTTGTAACTACCCCTCAACAGAAATAAATACTGATTTTTGTGGTTGCAGGTGTTTTGCTTGACAGCCTGAGTCCCAGGGTGCCATGGTGGTTGTCTCCCTGCCATGTGCTGTGTGATGAGCAGCAAATGGAGCTCATGGGCTCCTTCAGGGGGTGGTGCAGCCCCTGGTCACCTCACAAGGGTGTGAGGGTGACTCCAGCAGGATCATCATGTTCCTCCTGTGATCCTGTGTTTCTGTCAGGAGATTGGCGAGCAAGAGGCTTTTCAGATCTTACACTGCTTGCTAAGAGTGAATTGTGTTGAAGAGTTGATAATTTAGTTTGAATATTTTCCTTTCAGGAACAATTTAAACAAATGGTGGCATAATGTGACAGTTGCCACAAAGGTGTTTGCAGACATGGGAAGGAAATACTACATGGTAATACAACATCAGGACAGTTCCTTCCTCTGGTTTATGGCTGAGGCCGTTTATTGGGCTGTTGTGTGTACAAATATTTACTCACTTGCCATTTTTTTGAACTTGATCGGTGGATTAACAGAGGGTTTCTTTTCCAGAGCAACCTTCTGATGTTTCTGTATTGCACTGATTGTATAGGTAGTGCTTTTATATAAACACTCATGGATGCAATTCAGAATAAGAGATCCTATGATACAGTAATGGAAAAAAAAACCCACTGTTTTCCACACTGAGATATTTGTTTTAATTCATATTTAGTACACTGCCACATTAAATAAATTACAACCCAAGATAACTGAGGATGGCAGTTCATAAGAACAGGTATGAAATTATATACTAATGCAGCTAACATTTCCTAAATATACCTGGAGAAGAGTTTTTCTAATGATAGTGCTAAGTAATATAAATATGGATTTGTTAATTATACAAATTAACAAATTAATTAATCTTTATGGATGATATATGACCTGTAATGATTCAGTTCTAGATTTGGAGGTCAATTTTGCCTATCCATTCCCTTAACCACTGACTTGTTTTGGGTTTATCGCCAATGGTCTCTCTGGTCACAGTATGGATATAGAGAGCTGTACTGCCTTTGCTTGATGTAGGCTGTGATAGTCAGCAGGATACATTGTTTTGAAATCTTTTTTAAGGTTAAAGTTTATCACTGACAAAAATTGACAGCTGTTGAAACTACTGTAATGAGGGTTTTACTCCCACTGTCTGTGGAAATTTGTTACTGAAGTTTACTTTTCTCATTTACTTGTAGAAGCATTTACCTCTGATGTTCCTCTTATCTACAGCTGTATTCCTTTCCTTATCGAAACAACACTAGCTTGTGTACTTTTATTAATATAAAATTAAATTGGTGCAATAAACAATGGTAGAAAGGCAAAGGAGGTACGCCTTAAAAATAATCAGGATCTTGTTATTTGTTCTGCAGTGTTTTCCATGGCTACACATGGCCTATGGAATACAATTTGAAAAGAACTGGTAAGCTTTTTAGCCAGCTGTTATTCATTATGTCCTCAGCAGATTTTTCTTTTCACTGCCATACCTGCCTGGGAGGCATCAGCAACTACTACTGATGGATGGGAGAATTGTTCAGGCCTAAATTGTTTGCTTGCTGCATTGAACAGACCAACTTGCAGCACTTGGCTAGGAAGCATTCCAGACTCTTGTGCTTCCGACAGTATGAACATGAAGTTGCTCATAGGGAAGTAGTTTAGGATTATAAAATTCATGGAGCCTTTCAGAGACTTACAGTACTGCCAAAGTGCAATTAACCACTTGAAGCATCCTGAAGGTCAGTGGTGGTTTTCTTGAGGTGGGAGGCTCTCATCCTGCATTTGTCAATTCCTGTTTGTTTCTGCCACCATCCCTGACTACACAACAATATGCAGAGCCAGGCTCCATTTTCTCTTCATAGGATTTGGGCTGTTTATTTTAATAAAACAGTGACTGCAACTGTTTTTTGCCATGTATCCTGAACATAAGTGTGTGACTTTATAGGGGACAGAGCAGAAACCATAACAATGTATGCAGAAAGGAGGAGATGAACACATTCACACAGTAGCAAAGCCTTATTTGGCACATAGACTCATCCAGGTAAATGAGTCATATGTAGGAAAGAAAAATAAGAGTCATAATCAAAGGAAATTAGTTGTGGAAAGGGACATCCTAACTCACTTGCTGATTGTACTAATCTTTGTTTATCTTTTTAGCCTTGGCAACTTCTTAGTTTTGTTTTACGTTGTCCTTATGTCGTGAAGGAAGTCTTTATTTTTAGTTCCAGTTTTGAACCTCAGATAGAAAGGAAAAGTACAGGCAATTCCTCCCTGCCCCCAAAATAGTTAAGTATAAAAGCTTGTTAATGCAAACCTATATAAGAAATGTAACACATGAAAAAAAAAGGGGATAATTTTTCTGAATCTCATAGCCCACTTGAAAAGCTCAGAGATCTTTTCTTTTATTATCATAAAGTATACTAGTACACATGCTGTTAATATGTATTTCTATTCTTTCTGGCCTACTGATAGAAAATTCCCTCACATTGCCTATGTGCTTTCCTGTTCTGTTTCCAGTAGTGTGACAGCTTAGCTTTACTTATGTCAATTTAAGCTAGTTTACATTAATATATTTGCTATAAAGTACTCAAATGCCTACTGAAAATCCTTTAAGCTCTACCAAAATGGAGATGGGCTGATCTGGAACATCTTTGATAAACCAGCGTGACTCATCCCTGCTATGACAGCTTCCCTCAGAAAAGCAGTGAGTGGAGAGATTTTTTTCTTTCCTTTTTTTTTTTTCCTCTTAGATTAAATGATGTGCTTTAGAGATCTGACTGTAGTGGTATTTGGTGATTCTTTCAAGGCTTTTGGTTTTAGACTCAATTGGTATTTGAATGGCAGACGGGTGGGAATGGAGGTGCTGCAAGAAGAATTAATTATGGCCTTTGAGGAGATAATATTTTGTCTTACAGGAAAATACTAAAACTTCAGTGTGATCTGGAATATGACTTGTGTTTTTTACTGATAGTATGCACAATATTTAGGAAGCTAAGAATACTAAATCATGCTTGTCTTGGGCATTAATATATCCTGCTTATGCAAGAGTCAGCTCACAGTTGCTTCCTGGAAGCAAAAGAATGGTGTCTTTAAATGGGATTAATAACAAAAGTGATGTCTGTCAACTAGCTGAAATAAAAAGATAAACTGAGCCAATAAAAAGTAAAATTGTAACTAAATGTGCAGAATTTTATTTGTTTATGGATTGATAAGAAATACTTCAGGGTTTTGAATGGACAGTTTTGTGGATGTGCCTTTTTTCACTTTGTGTGTTTACTGTATAAACATCTGTGAATTGTCCATGTGTGAGCACAGAGACTTTTTTCTGACTATTCCAGTTAAATCCAGGTTTAGATTTTGCAGCCAGCATGTGTAACTCTGCCTTGTCTGTGTTTTCTTACCAGTTTGCAGAATACCAGCAAATAACTTGTCAAGTCTGTAGTGAATAACAGGAATGGCTTCTTGAGTGGTAGAAGTTTCTAGTGCACCTTTCATTTCACTCTTATAGTAGTCTTTACTTTCCTCTTGAAGTTTCACCCCTTCCTAATAATCAGTTTTACTGGAGCACTTGCTTTCCTTGAGGAGAATAAAGCAACTTTCAGGACACTTGGAGCAGATTTGCAAATGCCACACAAAAATGCCTAAACTAAGAATCGGAAGTTTTGTTTCATACTCTTCCTGTCATGAAATGATGCTTCAACTCTTGTTTAAGCACTCACTAAGTAAATTACATTAAATGGCCCTGTTCAGGGATGAGATACTACTTAGGGTGGCCAAAGGTCATATAATCTAGCCCAAATGCCAGCTTCACATTTGTATCAGCTGAACAATAATAAGAAACAAAATAGCTTAATTGGTACTTCTGGGATTTGCTGAAAATATGCAGAGGCATGCAATGAACTGTATTCAAAATAGCACCAGAAATATCTGTGCTGTCATATTTAAAATTTGCTATGGCTGAGGGACTTGCTTTTGCCTTCCTTTTTCTTTCCCCTCTCTTTCTCTTGGCTTCTGCCTCGGAAGCAGTATTTGGGTTTCACTGGGAAGCATGTACTTTACAATGGTAAATAGTGTTCAGTGTGACATTTTTTCAGGGAGATAATGTGCTTGGGAGTGTCTCCTTCCAGGCACAATGACTCAGAAAGCTCTGAAAATATACCATGGTGTGGAAAACTTCAGAAGCATTGCAGGAGGAATTGCTGGTGACTAATTTAGTGACAAAACAGTGAGCATCAAATGCATTTTGTGCTTGTGGCTGATCTATGCTTTAACTTATTATATCCTCACAGTGTATCTGATGGACACCAGTGTGATTTGGAATCACCTCCTTACTATTTGTTACCTCAAAGTATATATCTGCTATGCATACAATGTTCATAATCAATCTTTAATAATCTCTTTTAATATCCTGTCTGATGTATGTTTGCACAAATTACACTGAAAATAACTTTGTCTTCTGTAAAATCTCTTTAGTGTTCAAGATTAGAGATTATTTAATTTAAAAGTCAATAAAGAACCTGCTGACAAAAGTTCAAGATCTGATACTTAAGACAGAAGAAGAGACAGAATAAAATTAATCATTTTATGTAATTTAAAAACCTGACAAAAGGGGACAAACTGGTCCAGATAATGATACACTGATACAGTGTTGAGATGAGGTCATCTTTTCTAGTGGAGAAGGACCTTGCTCTTTTGAAGTAGAAGTTAAGATCTCTCTGTCTGGCCAAGTTAATCTTTTGGGGATTTATGTCTATCGTACATTAACAAAGATAATGATCCCAGCCTGTGCCTTTTTTTTTTGGAGGAACTGATGGGGGGGAAAAAAACACAACAACTGTTCTGTTGCACAGTTGGGAGATGGCATTAGGATGCGTTTCATGTTTATTTTAGTGTTTCTGAGAGAAGAGACATTTCAGTTGAATTCGATGTGGTTACAAGTGTTGAACAGACTGGGAAATAAGGATCCTGCAAACAATTGAAAGATGCAGTAACACACATGTGAAGAAAGGAGAATAATCATAGTAATAGTAATAATATAGAGTTTATTTGTCAAAATAATGTCAGGGATGCAGTTCTAGTAAGCACCAGTGAAACTAATTTTGAGATAGGGTTTGGAAATCTATATGATAGGGAAAGGTCTAGAAACTATGAATTGAGTGTCATGGAGTGAGAAATACTACACTGACTCTATACCTGTCTTGAGTAGCTTTCAGGAAAAAATCTTGGCCGTTAGCAGTACCCATAACCTGTGAAGGTGGTCGGTGGAACGTTACCAGAAATACTGGAGTTTGGCAGAATCAAAGAAGATAAGAGCAACTTTCTGAAAAAAATATCCAATTAGATGGTTAACTATCACCTACAGTAATACTAAAGCATTACTTTACATCCATAAAAGCACAGTGGAATTAACTTCACTTTTCCTGGGCTGTTTTAAATGTTTTGACAAAAGGCATCCATGTAAGAACTGAACAACAAGACATATATTTTGTAATGAGAACATCTGTCTTGGATAAATGAAGTTGCACAGATACATGTCTGGAACAGGGAGTGATTTTTTAAAATTTGATTGCGTATGTTGAGGTTTGAAAATCTCCTAGAACAATCTCCTGGCCTTAGATAATGGTTTTTCTGTTAGCTCCTTTAATAGCAGCAATTATTAGTCATTTCTGCAAGAAGCCTGGGAGTCTGGAGAAATTGCCATTTATTTTATTTGACCAAGTTAGTTGTAAATTAAAAATTAAAAAAAAAAAAAGAAAAACAAGTGTTAGTCTGAGTAGGTCCGGTTTGAAGGACAGCACTCCCTTGACCATTCTAAATGTCACTGAGAGGAACAATACTAGAACCTGTACAGTTGAGTTAGCTCAGATTTAGAGATATTTGACTCCTCAATTGTCAAGTAGTATGGTGTCCTGGTTTTGGCTGGGATAGAATGAATTTTCTTCCTCGTAGCTGCTACAGCGTTGTGCTCTGCACTTGGTATGAGAATAATATTGATACCGCACTGATGTTTTAGTTGTTGCTCAGTGGTGCTTAATTTAAGTCAGGGACTTTTCAGTTTCCCCTGCTCTGCTGCCAAGGAGGTGCACAAGAGTTTGGGAGGGAGCGCAGACAGGACAGCTGACCCGAGGTGGCCAGAGGAACATTCTCTAACGTGGAGCATCATGCTCAGTGTATGAACTGGAGTAGTTGGCTGGGAGGTGCCACTTGCTGCTGGGGGCCAGGCTGGGCATCAGTCAGCTGATGGGCTGAGCCATGGTCACATTCATCACTCGCCTTTACTCTCTCTATTTTATATCTCCATTCTCTTTGTTATTGCCCTTCTCAATGTTATTATTATCATCATCTTTTACTTTAGTTCTTTGTTTTTTTTCCATTCTCTTCCCCATAACACCGTAGGGGAGAGGTGTGTGAGCAAGTGTCTGCATGGTACTTAGTTGCTGACTGGGGTTAAACCACAGCATATGAAAAGTAAATGGAAATTGAGGTTTAAGAAAAAAACAAAGACTGTTATTACTCTTCTCTTTTCTTCCCTCTGCCCATTAGCAGTGGTGCCAGACAGACCAAACATTTAACTATCTAATTAAAAATGAGTAAATGTCATAGAGGAAAAGCTTGCAGGAGGCGAATAATGTCAACCAAAGTAAAAATTTCTCATTCAGTTATAAATAAGATGGTAGAACTGAAAATATGTACATACTGGGAGCTAAAGAACAGAACGTGCAGATGATACCTTAGGTGCCCTGATATTAGTGTAGTTCTCACTGCTGCTGCAATTAGAGAGCAAGCAATGCTGTAATTTTCTTGACCAGTTCTCAGGTGCACCCTTAGTAGCTGTAGAGGGTTCAGCCTCGGTTCATGGTGACTTTACCGTAACCCACTGCAAAATTATGAGGGTGCATGGCATATTCTTTTGTTTTCCCTTTTAAGCTGCTTAGAAAATATTGGCATATTAGGAAATGAGAAAGCCAGCTTGATAGAGGAGGCTTGAAGGTTACTGCCCTTCACAATGTTCCTGGAACTGAAACCAAAGGTTTTGGTAACTGTATTTCACTACTTTTGGTGAAGAGGATCTGGTCTGCCTTAGTGTTTGATCATGTGAGGTTCTGATTTGAAAATGTGCATTGTAACTCCCAAATAACTTGCTCTGTCATTACTAGAATTGCAGTAATCCACTGAAAGGAGGAAGTAGCAGCAATGTGTTAAGAGTATAGAGAACTTTATAAATACAAGACTAATTAGAAAAGAAAGTAAATTTAGTAAAAGAAATTTCCATGTTGACAATTCAAATTCTATGGACTTGGCCTAATTTGGATTTTCTTGTAGTCCGTGATAAAAGGTAACAGAATGGGCCAAACCTGAGTCCCTTAGGAGTCCCACTTTGCAGAAATTTAGTTTTAAGTTGTTTCTAATTATGACTCTTCTCCATTTTTGTGCTCAATCCTGATTTTTGTAGTCCCTGTTTAGCAGAAGGCTCTGCCGCAGTGTAGCTTAGATCTCAAATGTGCCAATTCTACAAAGCAAAGCAAGAAGAAATTTGGGTAACAATGAAATGATAGATTTGTCCCTCTTACAATCCTCCCTCTCCTTCTCCTGACATAGGGGACAAGAGGGAACTTGGAAATAAAACTAGAGGACAAAAACTTCCCTGGTCTGCATGGTGGATCCATTCCTGAAGTGGCAGTAAACACCCTGTAGCTCTGTGGTGCATGATGAGGTTTCATAGGTGTTATAATGTGTTTTCTTTATTGTGAACAAGCTTTTCAACACTGTCAAGATTTCAGTTACATACACACTACAGTGCACCTTTTATCAGAGCATTAGTGTTGACCCTTCAGTTGGAGATGACTTCTCCTAAGAGGCAACCTTGCTTCTGTCAAGGTAATAGAATACTGGTGACAATTACTGCTCTAGTGATACAGAATGATCATTAAGATACACCATACTTGTAAAATATACCATACCTTTATATTGTTGGGGGTTTTACCCCTGTTGTTTAGAACTGCAGTGGTGGTTTCCTTCTCTCTAAGAAGAGAATCTTGTTTCTGTAGTTGAACGGGTTGGTTGTTTCCAGGAGTTGGTGCAGATGATGTTTTGATTCAGCAAAAGCATTATGCATATTTATTGTCCTCAAAACATTTGACTGGTGGTTTAAATGCCATTTAAGGGCTTAGAAAAGGCTTTTAGGATATATTAAAAAAAGCCTCAAAAAACAGTCTAAAGTTCATAGTGATGACAACTGTTAGACCTGTTGGATGTCATATTTGAGTTTTGGCTAGTGCACATTAATCATATTTGTGTATTCCTATGTGTGCACACATGTAAATGAAGCAAAGGTTGCCTGGATAAGACAAGAGAATTGACTTTCTAAATACATAGAATCATAAGCATAAAGACATCTATTCTCTATTAGAGAATTTTGTTTTCTGCACTAAAAGCTACAAGAAAAGTTGTTGGTACATGTATTCTTAGATTTAATGAACTTCCCTATCTCCTATTCATGAGGTATCTCATCTTTGCTGTAGCATAACTACAGTAGTAACTTTTGGTAGTTCAAGTTATATTAAATACTGATAGACTTAGTTTCTTTAAATATTTTAAAGGTGAATTTATTAATTGAGCACTTTGTTACAGTGGATCAGTGCTGGCAATCTTGGAGGCCTGACTCTCCAGGTCTGTTCAGATGTCAGCTCCCCTCATGCCCATACATGTCTTTATTCTTTTCAAACTTCATATTCTGACATTTTGGACAGTGTGGTTTTTCAGAATTTCTTTGAACATGACATTAATGAAAGTTTCCATCTGTGATTGCAATTTCAGTACTATTTTCCTTATTTTTTAGGGAAAAAAGTTAAAAAGCTAGTTTTGGACTGCTCTTGTAGCCTGGTCTAGATTCTGCTGATGAGTTTCATGGACTGGATGCTGAACTGTTTCTAATTCCCTGAGGTGGATTCCCTCCTTAGTGGTCAACCCTACCACATATTTCTCCTTGATCTTTTGTTTTCTGCATGTCAGTTGCTGTGCTATAGCATGTCAGTTTTCACTTTTATCTTGTTTTCAGCTGTTGTCCTTCAGGCATTACTGAAGCTAGTGAGTACTAGCTAGCTAGCAAATTATTAAGAAAGGTTTTGTAGACTTGGCAGTCTAAGATAAATTGGGCAAACAGAGAGGACACTGCTGACCAGTAGTGCCATCTGGGGAATAAAAAAGGTTTAGTCCTTTCAAATCTCCTGGTGACTTAGCACATCTCTTTATTAAATTGCAGGTTTGGCACAGAGAAATAAACTTTACGCCAATCTGTCTGTTTCAGTCTGTCTGTCTGTGTATGGCAATGAACTTCATTAGAATAAATGTTGAGAGATACAGAAAAGATCTCTAAAATTTAGGTAAAAAAGGAATTGTTGACATCTCAATAAACAGCACTTGAAGTGCCTGACAGAGTAGATGCCACAGAGAGTACTGAATTTATCCCTTGCTATCTATTTCATGTAACATGTGCAGAAAATAACTCTAAATGCTATCGGACTGTGTTGCACATTTTCTGGCTTGTTGGCTGACATATCCAGGTGGCAGAGTCTGGCCTAATTTTCTGTGCTGGATAAATAACTGTAATAAAAATGGAAAATTAATTGTTTTGCACTGTAGGTAAATTCTGATGTCTTATATAAAACTTTTGTGTCACAACTTGAATTGTGAAATTTGGTGTAATTTTTTTTTTTAAACAGCATCTCATTTTTTTTTGATGCGTAGATTATCAGAGAAATTCTTGCAGAATTAGTTCATGAGTATTATGCCACATTTTTTATATGTTGTGTACTTTAAGTTACCCAGCACATATATGTATGAAATAGCACTTTTTAGTCGCTCATGCACTCCCTCTTTTTCTTTGGCCGTACAGCTGATAGACAAGGTATGAGTTGCAAGTTATACATCTCTAGAGGTATGTTCTAAGTTATAGACTCAGATGTACTTTAGCTGTGAAATACAGTGAAATTATAGTTATGTTTCAATAAATTATGCCATAACAGTCCAGACATTAAGTTATAATAGTAAGGTGTAGTTGGGAAGATGAGAGGGGAAGGGGAAGAGAGTAAAAAATACAGCTGCTGCAGTGGCCCATCAAAAAATGAATTCCTGGAAGGGACAGAGGATGATGCAGAAAAAGAGAGAACAGGATGGGGAACAAGTGAGATGGAAGAAAAATTCTCAGTAAACCAGAATAGAGTGAATTAGAGGGATTTTTACCGGAAGAGCCTTTTTAATTGATGGGAAAAAAACCCAGAAAATATAGTTCTTTGGCTTCTTATGTGTATGTAAAAAGCTGGCTTAAGCATAGGGGAGGAATATTTCACTGTAATATAATAATTCAACCTTTGTTCCTTCAGACCTTTTTTCTTCACCTTGGGCAGTATGACCATTTGGAGAATTTTCTGCTCCTCTGAGTTGTGAAGAGCACAGTGAAGAGAAATCTATTCTTAGCAAAGTTATTATTCATAGTTAAAAAACTGTGTTTACAGAACAGCAGGATTATTGGCTGAAAGAGGAAGTTTGACTTTGTAAGTTAATATACATATAATTGACCTGATCAGTTTTCAACAGCAGAAACAAGCATGCACACTTTATACTGTGGGTATTCATACAAGATAAAATTGTAATACTGAAAATAAAACTTATGGGAATCAGGATAAAATCCTCATAAGCTTTGATATTTCAAAAAGTATTTATTTCTCTTTTAACTGAGCTGTATACTTTAATATGTATCATTACCACACCACGGAGTTTCTTACATTTTGTCCTGTCTATAGGCAGCAGCTCCATACTTTTTATTTACTGCTTTTTCTAAGGAAGCCTCTTGCTTAGGATTTATAAGAGTTATGTGCCTCACTTGTCAGTGTCTTGATGGAAGAAAAGGCTTCTTAATGTAGTAAGCATCTGTTTTTTAACAGCTTTCAGTTTGTAAGAAGAAAAATCCAAACTGGATTTGTACTGCATATTCACAGCTTTAGCTGATGGCTAATATTTTTTCTTCCTCTCCTGTACCTCTGAAAACAGGAGATGGCCATGAAAGGTACTGCTGATAAGATGTGACGCATATTTACTGTGGTAACAAAAGTGCCCTGTGAAAAAAAGAATTTAGGAAATGTTTACAGATACTGAAGTTCCCTGAGGGACAGCCCTCAGCATGGGAAGACAGTGCATGTTGGTAGCTGGTAGTCCAGCATGGTTTAGTATAACCAGGCAGGCAAAGATTAGCTCAAAATGGAAAAGGGAACAAGCCTAAAGTTTTCCTCTCCAGACTGAGACGTCTACTGAGTGCTCAGAATGCTATGGAGAAATTGTGTTTATTGGTTTCAGAAGTGAAAGTAAAGCCAGTGTGGTCTGACAGAGCTGCCCGTGCCCCGTGCGCAGAGGAGCTGCAGCATCTGTGTCCTCGTGGGCTGGGGGACCAGAGGAGAACCAGTGTCTTAGTCTGGCTCTTCACTTCCACTTTTAACTCTCTCTCACCTCCTACACTCAAATGAACCTTGAGAGGGCAGATTGGAGTTCACCTGGGCATCAATTACAGTCGTGGTGTTATTAAGGAGTCTTTAGCAATTCTACAACTATATCCTGATTATAAGTCTGCTCTAATGTAGAGCTTTCCAAAGTGCTGATTTCACAGAAATCTTTGGTAGCTTGAAGGTTGGTTTTCAGTCAGCACCAGATTTCACCCTAAGTCCGTGAAAGTGGCAGTGATTTCAGAGGGAGACTCTGCATGCCAAAAGCCAGATGTTGGCCTTTTGCTGGCTCTTGTGTTTAGTGAGTATAGTAATTTGCTGAAATGTTCAGTTCCTTGCTAATGCTTATTCTTTTGTTATTGTTATCGTTATCAACAGGAACTGTTTGTCCAAACCTTAATAATTGACTAAGTCATCAGTCTTCACTTGGATAATGCCACTGAATTTAATTGAAACAGGAAATTTCATATCAAAATGTTGTATCTGCAGCAAAGGCCAGTTAGGTATAAGTCACCATAGAGTGGTTTATTCACATAAGAGAAAAACCAGGCTTTGATCTGTAAAAGAAAATATCTTAGGTTCATATTAAATCTGGAATGCATTTCATTCCCTTAAGTGTAGGTGTGCAAATATTTTATTCTGCTTTATTATATAGCATACTGAAATCCTTTGGAAAAAGTTTTAATATCTTCCCCCTAGGGGCAATTAAGAACACCAGTTATATCAGTTTTTACTGTTGGCCTTTCTATTTCTCCTGTAAATGCTATTCTGTTTTTCTCTCTTGTGTAGTTAGTTCCCAGCAGTTGCAAAGAATATTTCCCCATCCCTTTGCATTAATACATGCCTTAGAGATTGTAAATAGGCTTTTCAGACTAGTTTCTTCTGGCTTAGAGACAAAGCATATCAGACATAACTATTTTTCTTTCACTATTCCTTGAGAGGGCTGCTTATTTCCAGTTGGAATAGCTGTAAAAGGATTCTTGACAAGTTGGTTTATCATGCACTATTTCATCCATTACTTTGGGAGAACTACTTTAAGATTCAAAGCTCTCCACAGGGTATTTCACACGTCCAAATGAATGATGTGGACTGTTGGGCTGCATAACTGTCATCCTGCTCAGAGATGCAAATTTTACTCTGAATTTTTCCTTACTTGTTTAATCTTGCTCTTTCCTCGCTAGCAACTTAACATTGAAACTTGTATCAACCACTTATTGTTCTTACCACTCTGTCAGTTACAAATTGAATGGACAGAGGCTGACAGGTTTTTTTGATAGCATCTTCTGTTTTTCTGTATTGTGTTTGCATTCCTTTTTGTGACGCAACAAAACTCTTATTAAGACACTGGTTAAGAATGTGCGAGATCCAGGATAAAAGGCTTGATTTTGATTTAAGAAGAGTGAAAAGTTCTTTTCTTGTTCTCTTGAAGGAGGGATTTTGCCCAGCCTTGTGCTATGAACTGTCACTAGCAGGTGAGATATTTCACTTTCCTTATTTAAAACAAATACGCAAACCTTAAATGCAAAATATTTAGAAGTATTAGATCACTAGTAAATACCAGATTCACTCCAAAGCCACTTGGTGGAGATTTTTGTGAGTGTTTGTGCTGCTCAGGGAAGATGTGTGGACCTGCTGTACACACCAGTTGATGGAGTATTTCTGCCTCCAGCAGTGCTTTTGCTCTAAGGAGGAGCAACATGATAAGTATTTCTCCCTCTAGGCCACAGAGCAGGAAAGAGCACAAAGAATAGCCCGCATGTCTAGTCATTTTGGTAGGCATAGACCTTGCTTGAGGATTTAGCAAAATATTTAGTAAAGGAAGAGAAATAAACAGGGAAAGAAAATCTATATTTTTTTTTCCAGCTCATAAAGGAAAATGTGAAATGGTGAGAGTTTTTTTAGTTGTTGACTTTTTGTTTTGTTTAAACTGTCTCAAAATAACTTGCTATTTGCTCTCTGTGGCTGAGAATAGTTGCCAATTACAAGCTGTCTGTGAGTTCTGCAAACAGTGGTCACGGACAGTAGCTTATGTTGTGAGCCTTTTCAGCCATAAATATAATTGTCTGGTTTATATGGCACCAGGGCAGAGATCTGTTGATGCCGAGTTGCTGCCTGCCTGTTCTCTCTTCTTCCTCTCACCCTTCTTTTTCCTGTATCTCTGAGTCCTGGAGAACCAGCTGCTGAGGAGATACAGAAGGTGAGATACTCTATGCTGGTGACTTCACCTTACTCAGCGTAGATTGTGGCTAAAGAGCCTGGAAAGAAAACAAAAACAAAAGGCATTTTTAGCTCACCTTTAAATTTGAGGCTTTGTGATATGCATGAGTGGTTTTACGTGATATGCACTAGTTGGAAAAAAAGGGGACTTGCTCCAGTTTTGATCCCACAATTGTGTGTGGGTAAGTTGTCCCAAAGAGAAACTGTACGACGGGGAAAATAGATAAAAATACTTCACTTTTAAAGTTTATTTTGTCTGTGGTTGCTGGCTTTCTCTTGAAAGCCAGGCATGGTACGCTGTTATTCCCTTACACTGTAGTAGTTGGTGTGCTGAGCTGCTTGTTTGCATGTAGGAGGCAGTATATTCTTTTACAAAATTGCAATTGGCTGTGGTGCTTAGGTGAGTGCATGCACACCAATCTGAATTAGATTCAGATAATTAATGTAGAATTTAAATGCTGTAATATTGCCAATTCTCACTTAAGTACTATCTAATATTTGTCTGGTTTATAACATTTACCAAGTGGTAAATGTGAACACCCCTAATTAAAACCTCTTTTCAAAGGGCCTTTTGTGGAAAGTCCTTTTTGAATGTGCCTGTGTAGTTTTATGTTGCCCTATTTTTTAGCTAAGAAAAGAGTGCTTAGTAACAGTGGTGAGTATTTTAGTTTATGCAGAAATAAAAAGCCATTGAAGTTAAAAGTCAGGAAGTCTAGGAATATCCTGTTTTACCTTACTTCTCAGTGTCAAAATTTTTCAGAGAAGTGTAAATGGAAGAGAACTGTTAGGCTTTTTCTTTTTTTTTTTTTTTTTAAGCTGATCTATAAATATTTTTGTCTGTAATTTATGCCATCCATTTTTAGTTGTATTGTTCTCAGATCATAGACTTCCAATAGATAACAACTGCTGGTGTCATAGGGTTGGGTTTTTCCACTCTTTCTGATGTTGCCAAGATACTAAAAATATTTTTCTTGATATGTCTGTTTGCAGAGATGGTCCTTAAATGATTTAGTTCTTATAAATGCAAAAATGTCAGCATGTTTCATGATAATGAGCTGTTAAGTAGCCAGTACAAGTAGCCTCCAATCTGCCTTAATTTTTTTCTCTGAAACTTAACATATTTCATGATGAGGTGCAAGAAGGTAAGGGTGAAGTAAGTCTTGCAAGTCTTGATATTTGTTACAATTTCTGCCATTTCTGACAGTGCTGACACATTTCAGGTAACCTTGGATTACAGTTACCACTCATCAAGCAACTGTTCAGAGCAAATTAGTGTTTTTTTCTCTACCATATTTGTGTGTGTATACCTAGATATGCTAGATTGTGTACGTGCATGTATCTATGCTATGTATGAAGTGAAATTCAAAGTTCAGTCTCAGCTAATCATACTGAGTTCAGATGCACAGTTCAGCAAACCATTGCCCATTCCTGCTGAAGATCACAGCCACGTGGCAGCATTGGCAGTCTAGGGAGGGAGACAGGTATGGGTCAAGCCTGATTTGTCCTATTTTGAAGGAAAGCAAGAGGAAACGTTTTCTTCTAGGAGGAACAGGTGTTATTTTTGTATTGTAGTGTAGCAGAACTGGCTTTACATTTTTGCTAAATTTAACTTTTTCTGTGTGGATGTAGCAGCCCTTTGACAGCTTGCAGCATGAGTGAACGTGGATTCTGCACAAGTGAAGGGAAGAGGAGGCACATAGCCACAGCAAAGCTTATCCTGAATTTTCTGAGAACACAAGGAAATTTGGCTATGCTCTGAATAATATATGTTGGTATTGCAGACAAGACTTGCAAGATGAGATTTCTGTATGTAGGTCACATCTAACACAGAAATGCTGTAGCCTTCTAGGGTATTGGTATGCTCTCCTGGCAGGGCAGCTGCCAAGCAGATGCAGTTGTACTGCACAGCTGTGTTCTGCACTCACCGCTGCCTGTGCTGCCCAAGCTCCTTCGCTGCTTCACAGCAGATCCATCCCTAGCAAGTTGTCTTAGGGACTCTGCTTTTTTCAGGTTGCAGTCAGTGTTGATTTTAGTGGCCAGAGGTCTGTCATACCCATATCGCTGTTGTCTCATCACTGTGTTCCAGGCCTCTTTTTACACTAAGCTAGTTAAGTACTTTGGAGGGTTTTTTCTTTTTTCTCCCCTGTTTAGCTGTTATGTTAACCCAGTGCTTTGCTCTGCACTGTACCGTGGGAATATTTGTCCTGATTTCTGCTAAAGATACTTGATATTTCTAATTGGCTAGGCTAGTGCTTCTGACTTCCTTTGGACATGTAGGGAGTTACTCATGAAAAGGAAGGAAGAACAGCATGTTTCCTATAATGCTGCTGGCCAAGAGACCAATAAATTGTTTCTCTAGTACAATATAGAAGTAACTTCAAAATTTTTTGGAGGGTTAAGTTTTACAGCAGATGAAGCCATGTGTTAATGCTTTCAAATACTTTGTTTCCATATTGTCAAATGGCTACTTTAAAGTGTTGAATATTAGGTATGCTGAAATATTTTGTACTAATGACTTTTAGAAAGTGAAGCTTCTGTTTCTATTTTTTTATATAGTTATGTCTGTGTTCCATAACAATACCACCTGCAGAAATAGTCACAAGGGAGAAAACCTGAAGCATTACCAGGTGTTGTGCATTATTAATTCTCCCTGTGCCCTTGATGTGTGCCCAGAGTTCACCTGTGAATGATCACTGCCTTGCAGACCGATGCAGGGGATAAGTGGCTTAATCTGTAGGTTTTAAAAAGTGCTGCAGTGTCAGCAGTGCACGAGGGATTTAGTGTGCAGTGAACACAGAACACGTCTCTGGGCTAAGGAGCCGGGCAGTGGCAGGTGAGCTGATTGTCTGTGGCAAAGCAGAGTTGAGCTGCTGCTGCTGGAGCTGTGGGAGGTGGGGGCTCTGCAGCCAGTGCATTTTCCTGCCTGCAGAATGACTAAAGATGAGAATGGAGAGATCTCTGCTGGCACCATCTGTGATTCACAGCCACTTCATGGCGTGCTCATTGCACTGTGGGAGTAGACTCAAGCTGGCCGTTCTGTGTAAAAAGGGGCTGCGATGTGAGTGCTAATGCAGAACTTTGAGTCCGTTCAGCAGCATAGCAACAAATGGCATACATAATTACTTCTGTCAGCAGAGTGGGGCTTCTGCCTTATCCTCTGACTACATCCTATTAGATTATGCGCCTTAAATATTTTTAATTTTTTAGAACAGAATAAATTAATTGCAGAATTTTGTTGCTTTTGACTGTTGGTAAGGGTTTTTTAACTGAAAGTATCCATCCGGATTTAACCCGGATGTTTTTCTTTCTGTATGCTTTCTCTTCAATTTATGAACATATTGTGCTTTTGGCATTATGACAGACTTTAGGTGAGAAGCTCTTTGAAATTATATGGAACACTGTACTGGTGGTGGCCAGCCTGTGTCTGTGGTGTCATTTACCATCTTTAGTTTCCAGTGGTTCCCAAAATACCTGATCAGCAGATAGGTGGTTTACTTGTTGTAAATCCTCTTTCAGCCTCATAAACAAATTTTCTTTTCAGAGGATTGCTAATAATACAGCTTTGTGCCATAAAAATGGCCCAGCATAATTCAGAAAAGGCACACATTTACTTTTTCCATTTCACGTGGACATGAAATGAATCATAAGATGCAATATAGATGGGAGTATTCCTAGTGCCATTCAGTCAGTGTTTGTTAATTTTATTTTTACATTTTAGTTTTGAGGCATACTTGTTACCCTTATTTATTCGGTACTGACTTCTCTTTCAACAGACGTCCCCACGTTACTGTGGGATGATCTGGGAGGTGTTGGGAACTGAGTGCTCTGCACTGCTGAGACCTTGTCAGTCTGATCCCAGAAGCCATTGCCCAGTGACACAATCTCTGACTTGGTCATGTCTGACTAAGACACGTATGCTTTCTGAATTCTTAAAACCCTGCTCGGGTTGTTGATACCCAATGTACTGCCCAACACCTTGCTTCCACCTTTCACTGTCCCTGGGAAGCACTGGTAGTGTGCTTTGTATGCTTGCTTCACTTAAACCGGTACTTGATCTTACATGTGCTATAAGTTGAAAACATAAGCCTGCTGTAATAAATTTATTTGCAAAGTTCCATGCAAGGTGTAGGAACTTGAAATTTGGATTGCAATCAAGTGCAGCCTCATGCTGTGTTTCACCTCAAGGTTGTTTTCATAATTGCCTGTTGGATTTCTTGGAAACTGGTAGAAGGAGAGCAAACTGCTACTTTGTGAAGAAAATCTTCAGATCAGAAACATGTTTTCTTTTTCTTTAAAAATTTTAAAAGAGGCTTAAGGTGGTTGAACTAATTTTTCTTTCATGTAGCCATAAATTGTTCTTTCTTGCTGTTCAGCATACAGTTACTGCATTATCTTGAGTTATGCAGAGACTGCATTAATTCCAAATTTAGTATAAATAAACATATGGCTTCACAGAATCCCAGCTGGACAATAAATGTCCTGTTCAGCTCTCCAACAAACAATTACTTTGCTTAAGCCATCGGTGGGAAATCAGCTAAGGACTTCTGTGTTCCTTAGGTATGAGTAATGTAGAAGTGGTACAATATATGAAGGAGAATGGCTTATAACTTTTCTGTGAATAGTTGAATTCCTGATAGCAACTACCAAAACGTACCAAATAATATTTTTAAAGGCTTATAACTTTTCTGTGAATAGTTGAATTCCTGATAGCAACTACCAAAACGTACCAAATAATATTTTTAAATCTACTATTTACAATTTTGGAGACTTCTACGGGGTATATGCTTAAAATGAATATGAAAGGATTGAAGTGATAAGCTACGAAACATTTTGATCATTTTCTGTTGAGTCTTTAAGAATAATTTCCTTTTTACTCAATATGGTTTGCTAGCAGAAAAAAAAAAGTGATGAAGCTATACAACCCACACTGAAGCTGGATGATTTTGAATAAAGTATCTAGCAGAGATAATGGTCTTAACTTTAGTGGAGGGCTGCTTCCCCTAGATAGTAATTCAGACAGTTATGTCTGTCACAGCTAGCTGAATGGCAACGTAATTTCCAGTGAAACTATTGTAATTCAAAGAAGTCTGTGTGTATTGAAGGATTCAAGATGAAAAATGTATATCTGCTTTTGACTTGAGGTCAAATAAAAGTTGACAAAAGCATGAAGATAGAGGAATACTTCAGAAGATGTTAGATGTTATAGAAAATGTAATGAGCTGAGACAGGTTAAGTTTTTCCACTCAATGTAAGCACTAACTGCTCCATGAAAGAAAATATTTAGTGCATTTTCCTAAAAACTGTAACAAATGTCTTTTGCAAGACTGTATAGATCCACTTCTTTGAGATGAAAGTTTTATTAGACAACTTCGAAAATATTTTTCAGTCTTTTTCACAAAGAAGCAGTTAGTTAACAAGCAGTTACTGTCCTTCTTTGGTACATTCCAATCAATTGAAACTCACTGCCTTCCTTAAAGAAGTATTTCAAGAAAATGGACTGAATTTAGTTGAAGGCATTGCTTGCCTTGTTGCTGTTTTTTTCCATTACATTTCACTTTCTCAACACAGCACCTTTGGCTTGTGTCTTTTTTATTACCTTGTTCAGGGAAATGTTCACTCTTGTGAAGTTAATTCTGGTCCCTCTTCTCTTAGTGTGGTTTGTGTATTCCACAGAGAGTCAGGTCAGGCTTTATTTCTATCTGTCTTTCTGAACTAGTTCACTTATCTCTCCTTGATTTATGCTTAATGGCAGTGTTCTCATCCCATCTACCCCAAATACATTTGTGAATACTTAATTGCCTATTATCTAAGGTGTGACAGCCCTTTGAGAAGTATGCTACATAAAGTTAAGCCCGTTCTAAGCATATAGCTAAATGAAAAAGCATTGGGGTTTTTGTTACCCCGAGTAACTTTCAGGGCTATGAGGAGCCGAGCCTTCTGGCCAATATAAATACCAGAAAAGAAGTGTGTGTATGAAATAACTCACCCAGTTCATGATTAGGCATGTAAATATGACTTGACTTTTTAGAGGTTCACCTTCCTTGAGGCAATGAACATTATGATGGCAAAAGAGAGGCGTTGCACCTATAAGTATTGCTCTGATTACTCCCAAAGGCTTATAGAACAGAAAAGAGGAGAGAAGAGACTGGGCTTAGGAGGAGATCAGGTTTTTAATTTATCTTAATGGCATCCTCCCCTTTCATTTGGAGGAGCAGATGTAGTTGGCCTGACTAAAACCCCCTCAATATCATAATGATATTGCTATTACACATGCAGGTAGGAGGCCACTGTCATCAAGCTTGCTCATATTTTTCAGACCTTGTAGAGGCCAGGTGGTAAGTCTGAAATTTGTTGTTGCAGTCATTGGTACCTGTATTAGACTGGCAAAATTACTTTTCCACATGGTTGCGTAACTCAGGAAACTGTTAATATTTTCCCTCTTTCTCTTCCTTTATTTCTCTGGTGATGGTAATGTAGGCACATTCTGTGCATAGTGAATTTTAAGCAGTGCCTGAATGTGAATTTTGGAACTGAAGCAGTTGGGGACAGAAGCACACATTTCTGTTCCCTTGCAAGTGCTCTTGGAATAGTTGTCAAGGACGAAGCACAGCTCCTTTTGGTGTCTGGCTTCTGTGGGGAAGATTTAATTTCAAGCATTCAGGAGAATGCTGCCTTAGTGAGCAGTTTGGATTTTTACTGATGGCATTATCATTTGGTATGCATAAGTAGGATGTTTTAAGTGGGATCACTGTTAAGTTTCCTTGCTGGCTCATGACCGGTTGTTGCTAAGAGATGTTCACACGTATTTGCTGTGTGAGGGAGTTCATCTCTGTTATGTAGATTTTGATAGCACGATCCAGAAAATATGAATATGCTAATGATTGAGCAGTACAGAGTGGAGGAAGAGCATCAAGCTAAAAGTT
>VXBU01003240.1:65664-93698 GCA_013400315.1 Bombycilla garrulus | reverse complement strand
CCCCCCCCATTAGGTTCTGTAATAATTTTGTGTTCTTATTACAGCCATTTTCTGAAGTATTTCTCTGGCCTTCTGAAGCAGAGCTTCCTAAAGGGTGGTGAGGTCATGCTGTGCAAACCAGAAATCATTACTGCATGGGGAGGTGGCATCCAGAATGGCTGGTGGTGTGAGGCTTCAGCGCTGGTGTGGGCTGAGCCCTTGCAGCAACTAATGGTTCCAGGAATGGCTGATATATTTGTGTTCTGGTAGAAATTGTCGATGAGGTGCAGTGAGGGCAGGGTATAAGGATAGGGTTTCTCTTAACTAGGGTACAATGTTTATCCACTGTAAAGTGCATCTGAACCCCCACTAGTTCAGCGAGTGTTGCCTATTGATTTCCATGTCTCTGTGCTTCTTATCTGTGGGCGGCCTCAGATGGTGAAAAATGAAGCATTACTGGAAATGTTTCTAAGTAGAGCTGAGAAGGCATTTTAATGGCATTTGAAATCGGAAGTGAGCAAATATGATGGTGATGTCCTTCTTTCCAAATTTTTTCGCCTGAAAAAATAAAACCACAAAATTGTGATGTTGATGCTGAGGCTGTTTTTAGAGGGTAGAATTTGTTTACTTTTCTGCCTTTAGACCTAGAAGTCATGCTGCTGATGTGAATTTCAACAGGCATTTCTGTGGCCTTAAAACCAGATATTTTTCCATATTCCTGAATTTAAAGATGAGCTGAAATGATTTATTTGAATTGGAACTATCCTTTTAAAGAAAATGTTTATTATGGCAATAATGGTGATTCTTCATAGTAGTAATTTAATCGTGATGAATCATGATTTCACTTCTGATTGTTTAGGTAGGTAAATAATGGTGTCCAGAGAAGTAAAACTAAGTCTCCCACCACTGAGCTTGTCTAATTTATGCATACCCTTTTCTTCAGGCTTTTTTTTTCCTGAGTCATCAAAATACCTTTTCACTTTGCCTTTCCACTTCAAAAATGCTTTCTTGCTGTTTTATAGATACAAATGTATTCAATTCCAGCAGTCTAAAATAGTAATAGATTTGGTCTATGAGTTTCAGTTAGAGGAAGCAACTGTTACACTGAAGAAGCAGACTTCGTTTTCAAGCTTGGAAGAAGTCATCTAAGACTGTACAGATAGTTTTCTAATTAGGAAAAATTAGCTTGGCCGTGTGTCCTTAATTGTTCTACAAATGTCAGATAGTAATGACCAACTCAATACAGGCATAAAAATAACTACATTTCACTGGTTTGACTTTGAAATAATCCTGAAGTGCTTTGACTCTGGAAATATTATAAAGTAAAAAAGGTCACTGAAGAGCTAGTTGATGCACAATATGCAATAACTGCAGAAATAAGCAGCTAAAGATGATGACTTACTGAGCTAGGAAAAAAATTCCAGCATAATTTAGAAGTTGGGCAGTGTTTTTAAAAAGCAAATTAAACAATCTCTTTCTGGGCTAATTGTGCTAAAATTTCCCAAAGTTTTAAACAATTTGTCTTGTGAAATTGTGCTAGAACGGAGTAGATTTTGGATGCTGAGTAGATCCATCAGCCCTACATCCCTTTAAAGATGCCTCCTAATGGGAGGCACCATTAGGTCCAGTACCATTTTGACTGTTCAGATTAACTGTAACAGTGATACAGAAAAAACACCTGAAGTGCTATTTTGGTTCTGTTGGACTGGGAGACTTGAACATCGTTTTAAGTTTTATTCTGAAACATGAATGTCCCCTGCAGCTGAGCTGTGTGTTGGGCAATATGCAGTTGCCATGGTCTTATCTAGCCTGGTATAGGTCATTTGGCTTTTACATGGTCATGGAAGAATAAGTAAGCAAATTCTCATGAGCAGAGTTGGAGAAGGGGAAGTGTGGGTTTCAGTTGTGCAGTCCTTTGGAAAAATAACCATGACATATTCTTTTAGCAATTGCAAGGTAAGACTGCACTGAGAACAAGGGAAAGTTTTATCGACTTCAGTCAACCCCATTGCTTCTGAACTTGTGGAGGGTCCTCAAAATGTCTTCTCTAGTTCTGGCTTAACGTGAAAATTTCAAGGCATTTAAGGGCTCAGCACAGCCTGAAGAGTTGTCTTGGTTCCTCTGGTGTTTCAAGCTCTTGTTTTGTCTCATGCTGGGTCATTTGTGTTTGTAAGTGCCTACATAAGCCAGTGTCCATCAGTTATTCAATTGCAGGCACCAGGAGTGCCAGTTGCTTCAATTCCGTAGCTGAGACATCATGTGGTTTATTGGACACATCTGTATCAGCTACAGAGAACCGGGATGGTTGAGCTCCAAAACCTTGTCAGTAGTGCAAGATAGGTGATGAGTGGCACACAGATATCTGAGAGCAGTTAAAGGCCTGATTTCAGAAGCTGGCAATGACCCTTCACTCTAACTTCCTAATAGAAATTTCCCAGTGTTCATTTTGTTTATGTACTAGCTTACAATTGCTGGCATGGAAAATAGAGTAACATTCTTATTTATTAAGGCTCTTATTTATTGAGGCTCTGCTCAGGTCTACCAATGCAACAGACGTAATTAAAAATTATATTTAAAAAGAGTAGGGGTTGTTGTTCCTTTTTCCAGGGACTAAGGAAAAACCTGTTTTGTAAAACCTTATTATTTGGGCAGTATTTTAATTTCCAGTGTTTTCTTAAGGGAGGAGAAATATAATAGAGGCTCTCAGTGCAGTTCTAACAAGCAGTCTGTGCAATGCTAGTGGCTCTTCAGTAAATTCCAAAGGCCAGAGTCCTTTAATTGCTTAGAAAATTGTAACTACAAGATGCATTTATTCCTAGTATTATGTCATCTCATTGAGATATTAATATTGTCTGGCCCTTTTCTTCAGGCTTTATCATGTGTATTAGACCTAAGATAAAAGCACAACTGAGAATTTTAGTGGTGGCAGTTAAATATTAAATATAAGTGTATAAATATAATTCAAGGAAATGCCTTTCCAAGGACAATTTGCTTCATACCAAATATGCAAGCTCAGTAACATTATGGTAAAAGATGCTTTTTTGTTGGTGTGGAAAGATATTGTCCTGGAAGGTCCATGGGCAGAGCTGTTCTTATGTTGGTGCCTTGCTGCATGGGCTTGTGCTTGAGCCATTCTGTTGTTGTATTCGATTGGCCATTCTGCTTCACCTCACCTCTCCCTTTTCAGCTACACTGTTAGAAACATTTGTGCAAAGCTAGTTCAGGGCTGTAAGCATTCATCACCAGGAGTAAATTAGTCACTTGATAACATCAACACCACCACTGTATCTTCCTGAAAGCCAAGCTTGAGTTTTCATATCTTTGCCCCCAAACATTACAAATGTCCTCCTTGAAAGTTTATATCATACTTTTATATGCCCCCTGAACCACTATTTCACCAAAGCTTCTTATTTTCCTTCAGAAGTACTTTTCCTTGCGTGTTTTTTTTGGTCCCCCTCCTCCTTTAAACAGATCGAAGGCATTGGAAGCAGCTTATGGCATTAGATGCTTTTAAGCTGCTTTAACGCCTTAGATAATTTTGCATTTCCCTTACTTGTCCCATAAAATAAAATGCTCCTCCCCTGACCCCAAAAGCACAATTCCGGAGTGAAAAAAAAGCATGTGTGATAATGGATAGAAGTATGAAGGCAAAACCCTTGCAGGGCTTTTTCAGTGTAGCATCCTTTCCCTGAAGTGCATTTACTGTGCTCCTATGTTTAATTCGTCTGTGTTTTGTTGCTAATGTCAGAAAAATATACTGAATTCCCTCATATTAGCAAATAAGTACTTTAGTTTAAGATAAAGCTTAAGGCATTTTAAGGCAGTCTTCTCTTGCACAAAGTTGGTTTTAAAAACAAAACAATTATTATAATAATAGTTCTGTGAGGGAAATCAGCAAGTATGTGCACAGGAAAATATTTTGTACTTGCTTGATATGTTATTAAATATACTCTGCCTTGTTTCTAAGCTAAAAAGGTCTATTTAAATTGAGGGAAATTTCAGCTTCAGGTCTCAGGGAATAATTCAAGATGTGAATTTTGGCCAATAGGGAAAAAATTCACTTGTTTGACAGAGAATTAAGTGGAAAGGACAGAAATAAGGAAGAGCTCAAGGTGCTGCTGAAATTAATTGAGATTTTAGGGGGCAGGGGAAAACTCTTCTGGAGAAGAAGATTTAAAATTTTAGACTGTCACAAGCTTTGCTATGTGAACAGTTACTACTATGAGACTGAATTTCAGCAGAGTGAGAAATAACTTTCCAGTGGGGGCTATACAAAACCTCTGGAAGTCTTCCATAGTTTTTGATGGCAGGTAAGAAATAGGGGGAATTATTTATAGTGTTCTGAGATCTGGAATAATATTTAGTCCTGCTGAACTAAAGATAGAAATTCTACTCAGTGAAAATGGTGTCAGGAATTAATTTCATGGCCTTGCACTAGGAGGAAGAAAGAAAAGGTATGTGAGGGAGCAAAGGAGAAGTAGCTTTAACTTGCTTGTCATATCCTTGAGGCTATCCTAAAATAAAAAACTTATTGTGCATAAGACTCTGAGTTTTACATCATGTGAATATCCTTACCAAGTAAGCTATTTCCCTTCTGTGTCATCTTGAGGACACACTGTCTAGCCATTTCTGGCTTCGAAGCATTGTGTAAATGGGAAAGTTTTGCTTGCTCACCCAATGATTTATTGTCTTCTAGTAGCAGGTAAATGTTTTTTAAAAAAAATCTATAAAATCAGCAAGTAAACAAATAATTTCTTGACTGCAAATATAGAGAAGTTCACTTCAAGCCAGGCTGAAGTGAAATTCAAAAATTCTTGATATGTAGTCATGTGTTTACTTCTCTCTTTCACTTCAAATTAGGAAATTATGTTAAAAAGTATTATGTGTATTTTATTCTCCATGAATAAAAGGGATTTTCCATACTTTATAAATCTGTCTTTAATGGAACCTAAAATGATCTGAAGAGTCATGAAGATTTAAATTGTGTTCCTCCACCTGTGTCTGCCGGTCTAATTAGGTATTCCAAAACTAAGGTGAATTGTACATAGACTTCATAACTGAATTATCACTAGAATGCAATAGCAGAAGTATTTAAGTGCTGAAAAAGTAAGGTAGCTTGCTTAAGACAAAGATATAATTCTAATTTTGTTTTGAATGCTAGTCAGCTTTGCCAAGCCTTCAATTTTGCTGTTTTGTTATATCTTAGGGTTCATCCAAGATTGTCTGTTATGTGTTGATGAAATATATACAGGCTGCCACCTTCAAGTTTTTTATCTCAATCCAGACAAAACTACTTTTTTACAGTACTATACACACTTGCAAAAACTTTAGTGCTCTTAATCCCTTAGAATCACTAAACTCTTAATAAGGGCTTAAATTTCTAATAATTTCTAGTCTGTTTAGGGTGATAGCAAATCTAACTTGAAGGCTTTGTAAGCTCCTACTTCCATTACTGTTGATATGGACAGTGCTGTGGTTTCTGATCCTTGAAGTTCCACCTGTATCAATACCTCGATTTTGCACTCTGTTTTACAGCAGTCAACTGAGTCAAGGTGATCCACGGGAAACTGGCATTGAATTAGTTATATCTGGTCAGAATTGAAAGCTGCACTAGTTTCTAAGGAAGCACTTAGGAATTCATGGTTATGTTGATAGTAAGTCTCTGATCTCTTTAGTATTTTTGGATCCAAGAGAAATTTGGAATTTTGTCCTTCTTGTCTCTCCCCTGTGTGATTTTCTGTGCAATATCCATAGGAAAAGCAACTGTAATAGTATCTAACTTGTCTATTTCAAATGTTGGTCTAATAATGAGTACCAGGCAACAAAGCAGTGGTATTAGAAACTTTTGCCTTTTATTTCTACTTGGACAAGAACAGAATTGCTGCCATAAATTATTAGATTCCTTGGCTGGTGGTTTACTTCATCTTTTGCAGTAATTTTGGACCCAAGAGTGTCTGCAGCAACATTTTCCAGTTCTGTGTGTTTTGGCACTTCCAAGGAGTACAGATGGATTTCTCTGGCACCTGTTGTTGTACATTCTGCCTCAGTAACATAGAGAAGGACTGATGTAACCTACTTGAAAAAAAGTAACTATGGACTGTGTTTTTCATCACATCTTAGCTATCCTTTCATTGTGACTGAAATGTGACTTAGGAAAGAGTGTAGTGGTGTCAGTGCAGGGAGGAGTCTTTTCAGAGAAGGATGAACTTCTGCATGGTTGTGCAAACATGCTCATTTGTATGTAATGGAAGATTTCAAACTCAAGTTCATACCAGGCCCAAATGTTGACTCAGAGAAAGGGATCTTCCCCAAAAGGCTGCCAGTTACTTCTCTTTTAAGCATTTCAGTAAAGAATCTACTGTTTAATCTAGAGTGGTCCAAAGTTTTTTTTCAGTTTTTTTCTGGATCCAAGAGATGGGCTGTATTGTTCCTGTCTGATCACATCTTTTTGGTGCTAAATTTGTCTGGTATCTTGAGAAATGTGTATGTCTTGCGGGCCCAGTTTGATACTGCATTATTGAATGATTTTTGATTCTTACAGTGGCTTAGACTGTAATAAATAACTCATTTACTACTGTATTAAGGATGTCTTTTACTACAGAGACTTTTCTGTACCTGTTTTTATCTCTTCTCCCTTTTCCTCACTTTTTCCGTAGCAATTGCTTGGTGTCTGGCAACCTGCTCAGGAAACTGCCAACTTGAGAGCCTGTATGGTGGTCCCTCTTGTCATTTTAATGACACTAGAACCAAAAGCAATTGCAGATTTCTCTGTAGGATACCCTTTAGCTCCAGTTTCCTTACTCCCTGTTTCAATTCCAAATCAGATCTCACTCCTAGTACATTTCCAGCCTGGTCAGACATATTTCCCTCTCTGAGGCTAAGTGTCCTGCAAATTGAGGCTTGCTTTAGGGACAAAAAGAACAGTGGTTGTAAATAATTCTTTATATGTAAGTTGTCAGTGTGACTTCTGGGTTTATTAGAGTATTTTTGGGGTTGATCCTTACAGTAACACTGGATGTAAAACCCATCCTGGAGAAGGAGTTTGTTGTCCTTCAGCTGCCTTTTCTTCCAGAGACATCTGTCACATGCAGGACATTAAAAATAACCTAGCGGTTAATAGCCATCTCAAAATAACAGCCCAGAAAGCATTTAGGGAAAAAAAGGAAATGAGAACTAAAATTATATTTCTGAAAAGTGTCACTTAATTACTGATTTATTTAAACTTCTGGAATAATTTCTACTTGGCTGCCTATAACTGTTTTAGCCAAAGCCAGTATATCTAAGCCTGTGGGTACATTTTTAGAGCTACATTGAGCTGTCGGCACAGAACCACAGCCCTGCAATAACTTGCTCATATTTTAGTGTGGGCACAATTTTTTTAGACCTAAGCAAGATTTTAAATGCTATTTTAAATATTTCTTATGTACTGTCATATTTTTGTGATTATTGTGTTTCTGCCAATCATAGTAAACTTGAGTATTTATTGAGGCAACATTGTTCTGTGTAATAACAGAACTTTAAAACCAAAATCTGCTTGAAAAATCCAATATCAAGAATGGGAATGCTGTTTAGTTATAGGATGCTTTTCTATTCAATGCAATTTTCCTTAAAAATACCAATAGAAAAAACCCCCTACTTTAGACGTAATAAAGGAAGGTAATTTGCCTGCATTTGAACCACCTTCTGCAGGACAGAATACTTGGTGAGGTTCAGCACCACTTTATTGCAGGATCTACACAAGCTGCAGTTCCTGGTTATTTTTGTCTGTGACTTTTTTTTTGAGTGTTTCCTTTGCCTAGGTTGAAAGAGGTTAAACTGTATTTTGAGACAATACAGCGATCTGTTTATTCAGTTTGTAGCTAATTCTCTAGGGATGAGACTCTTGGTGTTGTTTGTGTATAAATTTGAAACATCTTGAGAAAACATTGTATTAATTTCATTGAGAAGCAGAGGTAGAAAATATATTTTGCGTCAGCATTTTTTGGAGTGGATGTAGCTACTGGTAATGTGTGTGTGAGAATATCCCATGTGTCAGTCACAGAGGAACAATGTGCTAAGGTGCTAACTAGAAACTACATCTTCCTGTAATTCTCCTCGTGGCTGATGGTTTTCCAGTGTACTAAAGCTCAGGTGATGGTTGTTTTAAAATACTTTATTGGAATCTGAAACTACATTTGTTTGGGGTATTTTTGTTTTTTTAGTATACCCATTGGGTGGACTATTAATCTAATGAGGCAAATGCTAAAGGGTGAAAATTCGGTCCTTTACCAGTTAGAAAAGTAAAAAAAGTCATGTGATGGTCGCTATTGATGCACTTCGTACTGTGGCAACAGATGCTTTTGTTATCAATGTGAGGGTTGAGGACAAGTTGTTTTTCTGAAACAAAGAGCTGAAGTTTTCAACAGTATGGTACTATGATCCCTCTCCCACCTTTCTAACTTGTTCACTTTGTGTCACTTCTGACATGCCACCTGCTTGGAGTGATTAAAAGGAAGGGTGTAGCCGCTGTTGATTGATGGTATCCATTTCTTGCTGAGCACGAAGCACACAGCCTGCCATGCCCTGAGTCCTACCTTGTCTCTAGAAAAGTAAACAGTGTTAGCAAAGGCCACTTACACCTAATGTATTAGTGTCTCCTTGTAATCACACCCAAAGAAATAGATGTTAAACAGTGTTCCAAATGATAGAACAATTTCACTTTCATTTGGCAGTATTTGAGAGTAAGATACATTGTGATGATATCTTATGAATACTTTCTACCAAAGAGTCATTTACTATGGAGACTAATGGAATGTGAATATAGGAGTTAGGGAATTGCTTTCTGATGTCATGAAGTGCAAGTAGCTGGCAGAATGGGCAAGGTAAGACCAACAAGCCTCCTTAACAAGAAACCAAAGTTATGCGTTATGCCCTGCACTTCAGTCATCAAACTGTATGGTTCTCATTTGAATGATCTATTTGCTGTGAAATGTGCCTGACTTGGCATTGGCAGGAGTGACTTCTGGTAGACTACAGAATGTGTATTGCAAAGGAAAATGCAGCTGAACTTGTCCTTTGTGAGAACAAAAAGCTGTATTGTAGACACCTCCTGAGGCTCTGTGAACATCCTTACACTTCCTCATTCCTCTGGTTCTTGGCCTTTCCACAGAGGTTTGCAGCAAAAGTGCCTGTTGTTTTGTGTCCTGGAGTGATTAGCTGTGGAGATTTATTAATTATCTCAAGCTACTAAATAGCTCAAGCTAATCATTAACACCGATGACTGAAAGGTTAAAGTCTCTGTCAGTTTATAGTATGTCCCCTTCAAATGACTCTTGTGTTCAGGAAGATACAGAAAAACCATGTTCTAAGCCTAAAACTAGTTAAATACAGAAGTGTCCCTTTCCCCTTTCTATTAATTTATAATTCTAACCATTCTCTGAATCCCCAGTCTTCTTAAGAGGTTTCTTGTGTATGGCCTGTGTTCCTTTATTTGCAACACATATATGCATTTTATAGATAAATGTGCATATCTCAGGGATGCACATTTAGAATTTTAGTCAAGTCACCTACTGGTTTTGTAAACTTCATCTTTTCCACTGTACAGGGAGTTTGGTCAGAGAAGAAGGTCTTAACTTGTAAAACTAGAGCTATTGTGAAGAAATAAAGAGTAGGTGACATCAGCTGAGAGCTTCAAAATGTATATTTACTTCAGTTGGATTTCCTGGTTTTTAATGCGCTATATTTCAGCATGCTCTGGTTTTAAGACCTGAGGATTAGTGTTGAGGGTCTGGAGCTTTGTCATATGGTAAGATTTCTGCTTACTGAACTTTATGTCAAGAAGTGAACTTAATCTCCTAGTATCTGTATAAACTAAAGGTTTAAGTTTGGTGTTGATATGTGCAGACTAGTTAGGAGGTTTATTCAATATCCCTAATGCTGCTTTGTTGTTTCTGTCAGTGGATGAAAGACAGGTAACTTATGGAAATTTTCTTACAAGTGTGCTGTCTGTTCAAAGCTGTATGTTTTTTTTTTAGTGTTGTCTCAGTGTTATTCAAAGGAATTTCTGATCTTGACTTTTAAACTGAATGATCTGCATGGGGAAAATAATAGATAACTTGTCTCTGCCTTTAAAATAAATCTCTGTGAAAGTGCAACATGGTATAGGCACAATTGTATCAGTGACCATTAACATATGCTCTGGTTTAAATAATTATATTCCTAAACTGAGTTGTAGTGGGCTAGCAAAGGCTGCTGATACTTCTTCTAGAAGTAACACAGTAAAATTGTCGCAGAAATATTTCATCTGCTTATGATGAGGCTTTGGTTTTATCATTCTAAACCCGTTTTCCTGTATTTCACTTGATATAAAATGCCATACAAATCAATAGCATCTGTACTATGGAGTGTGATAGAGGTTTTCGAAAAATAATGTTTTCCATTTCTCAGTAGTCTCCCTTATTTAAGAAAAAGAATAGAGCATAAACTTGAGCAGAATGTCACAGATCAGCAATTTTGTCTTGTTACACAAATGTTAAATCAGTGAGAAATAAAACAGTTTATGAACTGGATGTTTCCCTCATATCCCACTGAACTACAGGCTGTGAACTTCTATAAACCCATTGCTTTGGAGAAACCGAATTGAAAATTTTTGATTGTACGTAGTAAGAACAGTATGATGCATGACTTGGATGTAGTTATTTTATGAATCTGTTACTTATTTGTTGGTCAAAATAAACTGACAGTGGCTAGGGCTTCCAGAGAAGGGATAGCACAGTGTGGCCCAGATTTGCCCAGCCGAAATGCCATCTAATTCCACCTAAGTCCTTTTGTCTAATGTTCCCTACTGGCTACATGCCTTTGGAAGCCTGGAGCCAACCAATGAGAACCAACAGGCATGGGGCCTATTGTGGAATTATGTGGGATTAAAACCGTGTAAATCTGAACCATTGCTATGCTCTTCTGGTTTTTTTCCTGGGTGTACCAAGCAGCATCAGCCTTATCTGACAGTGGTATGCAAGCCACAGGCTGTGCTGTCCCTGTGAAAGTGCTACTGAGTCTTCGAGTGTCATTACAGCCACTGTTCCAAGCCTTAGCTTCTCCATCAGCACCTGAGGATATTTTTTCAGCTCTTGCTTTGGGAGTGTGTGGGGAAAGATTTGCTGGACACTTTTAATGGATGCAGGCAATGTTAGAAAGGACATTGTTTGCACATACACCTAACTGTTGAAGTGGAAAATACTCTGTGTGTAACAAATTGTAAGATTCTATTGCAGGATGTATTTTGAAAAAAAAACAGTAAAATATGTTTTACTTTATTCTGTGGTTCCCTTGAGCCTCAGAACAAAACAGGTCCTTCGTGCTTCTTTTTAGGTGCTAGATGTTTGCAGGAGTAGCTAAATTGTGGGTGGAGTCTTGTTTCCTTTGCCTTCTCTTGTTGCTTTTGGAATTGTTTTTGGTGTGGAAGTTGTTGTCTTTTGGGTTTTGATTTTTTATTTTTTTTTTTTTTTAAGGGACCTAGGGTTTGAGGTTGTTTGGGAGGACTATTCAGAGACTATATTTTGAATCTCATGAACAGCATAAGCCAGTGAAATACTCTTTTTCTTCCTATTAATGTTTAAAATGAATACGGAAGTGCACAAACTAGAGATGTAAGTGGATCCCCTTATTAGCTCTGAGATAAACCGATTTAGCATGAAAAAAAATATTTTCTTAACTTCCTACTTCATAAAGCAGTCAAAACTACTGCACATACATCTGGAGAGGCAGAGAGGGAGCAACATTCAGGGCAGAGAGCAGTGTTAGACAACCTGCTTGAAGTCCAAAGCAACCTGAATTTGAAATTTTGAATTCAGTGTTTTCCCTGTTTTGAGCAGGAGTTTGGACATTTTGATATTTTGAGGTGCCTGACATCCTGGATGATTCTGTGAAAGATTTTGTGGGAGCTGGGATTTCAAAGTTTTTTTTGATATATTGTTAATACAGTGGAATATTTAAAAGAGAATAAAATATAAATCTCTGTTGACTATGTGAATTTAAAAAAAACCCCAAATAACAGCAAAAAACCAAAAAAAACCCAAAAAACAAAATAACCCCCAACCAAACAGAAAAAAAACCAAAACAAACCCAATGTGCTTTTTGAGGGTAAATTAATTAGAAAAACTGAGTGATGACTAATTCTGGAAGCTCATCAGAAAAAAATCACATACTTACCTCTGCTGCTTCTTCCTCATGCCAAATAAAATCAAACCAATAAGATCCCATCTATTTTAGGAGTAGCTGCAACAAATACCCCATGCAAGAAAAAGTAATTTGAGTCGGGAGACTGTTTGCTTTTTATTTACTTATGGTTGCCGTCTATCAATCAACTTGAGTTTTTTCATACCATATTAACTTACCTGTAATAAATGGAAGCTGAGCTGGCTTTGTAGTAATGATTTGGTTGATGGGGCTACCAGAACACAGGAACTCTGAGTTTGAGTGAGGTTGGTGTGATCATGGGTGTCTCTAAGGAATAAAGACTAAAGAATAAAAAAACAGCTGAAACAGTAGAAGACAAAAGGTAGAAGCTTGTTTTGTGATGAAAGTTTGGAAAAACTGGGATAATTTTCCTAAATGCTTAGTCTTGATGGAATAAGCGTTTCATACAAACATGTATGTAGAAATGGATTCTCATGAACTTCTGGTACTGTCTTTGGTGGGATTCTAGGTAAGAGAATAATTTTATTTTATCTGTAGTTCTGAGGGATAGATTTGCAGAATTGAATCTGGATATACTCTCACAAAAGTTTGTTTCCTGCTTAGATGTTTTGATACTAGTAAGAATATGATGTGTGCTGGCTTACTACTTTGTGAGTGTGTGTTTAATCTGTGAACCTTTGTGACTGTTCTGGTGTTCTGTATTTTAAGGAAGCTCATGCTTTTCTTCTCCAGTTCCTGGGCTCTTCACTGTGCCTCACTGCATGGAAATTTGGAAGACAAAGGAGAAGCAAGGGAAAGGCCTATTAAAGTTCAGCTCATTATGTTATGAAAAATTTAACGATGGCTTATCAAAAATTTAATTCAGTCTGATGAATGAACTACACAAATCTAGAATGAATTCTTTGCTTTGATTAAATAAAATGGAGGGACTTAAGAATTCATTCCAGTGCTGTAGGATAAAGTGCTTTTGGACTGTCATCATAAATGCAGAGCTCTGTGTCTCTCATCTAAGTTATTGAGGACATGCATGTTGTTCCTCTCTTTTTTGGATTGGATCCATTTAAATTAGCGCTGATATCTGTCAGTGGAGGTCATTGTTACTATTCTTGTTTTCACTAGTAGTATTTGAAAAGCAATATGGGAAAAAAATATGCTACGTGGGTAGAGGCTATTACATACAATTTAAAAATATTTTCATTTTAGAATATGTGCTCTTTAATTATTGAGTACTTTAAAATTGCAAATTGATGCAATTCTGTATACAGATGTGTGTGTATTTAATATGAGGACTGCTAATTGAGGTGGAGGTAATTTCATGACAGTGGTGCACTAATAGCTGTATGAAGTGAATCCTTTAAAGTGTAACAGTACTATGGAATGATAAAGCTGAGGATATGTATTCACCTTAAAAGGTTTATTATTTTATAATGTATTTAAGCAGTTAAATATGGTTGTTTAGGAAGTTTTGTCTAATTATTTTGTCATTAATTTAAATCTTATATGCATCTTCAGAGAATGTATACCAAAGGATAGGTTTTTGAATGACCTGTATGGAATGGCTTGTTGCCATTCCTTGAGTTCCATATTAAAGCTGTCAGAACCATAACTGTAGAAACTAGTAGAAATTACTTTCTTAATACTTCTGGTTTTTTTTTATAGGCTAAGGTACATTTGAAGACCACTGAGAGCTATGTCTAGTTCTCCCGTAGGGTTATTAGATGACAGTTCTGCAGGTAGTGGGTAAAAGTAGACTAAAAGTTCAGCTTTTTGGTGTTGTCTTACGAGGGGTAACATTTTTCTGTTATCTGGTCTGACGTTTCATCACTATGGAAATTGCTTGCATCATAGAAGGGGAAAGCAGTTGAGAGCCTGAGAAGACAAGCTAAAGCAGCATACCCAATTGTTTCAAAAGAAGATAATGGATGATATTCAGGTGGTATTGTTTTCAGAACAGGTACTAGAGGCAGTGGAAAGTTTGGGCTCCTTGAAGCAGCTTGGCTGCATGTTTTATTACTGCCTGATCCAGTGGTGAGTTTGTCAGATACGTCTAGTAACCAATTCCAGCCACTTAGTAGTTAACTGAAATAATATTGTGGGGTGTTTTCTTTGTTTTTTTCTTCATTTTTCATGAAGACTGCAGAGAAACATAAAATAAAACCTTTTCAGCCCTATGGATATAGTTATCTCTGTCCAGTTTTTTCTTCTGTAGTAAAAATGAGAGTTTCTGAATGCTCACTGCTTCTAGTGAATTAAAAAAAAGGAACAAAGATTCTTGTAGCACTTGGTGGCCTTTCCATTCTGAAATGCAAAAGAAACTTTTGAATTTTTAGTGGCTTTTGGCACTGGTCTCCTTTGGAGGATGATGTCTATTAATTGCCAATTAATTAGGCGTTATGTTGCACTCCAGGTGATTCCAACAAATTCAGAATGCTAGATTATCTCATTTAGTCTTGCTGTTACCAGAATCCTATTTTGTCATTTGTGGTAGCAAATGAATTTCCCTCATTGCTAGAGGGAACCCTGGCACATTAATCACTGGATTATTAATATGCCAAATAGAAATTAAGTTCATCAATAAATCACTGTAGGTAACAATGGGGTAGAAGAAAAATGTTTATCAGCACTTGGAGTGGGATGATGATCAGGGCTTACCGAGGAAAAGATTGCTCCTTGGAAATAGCAGCGTCTGTGGAATGAAATGGGATCAGAAAAGTGAATCAAGTGGCCTTCAGTATCTGGAGGCAAGGGTTTAGGATTAGGGAGCAGACAAGCATTGGAAATCTAATGAGAAAAAGCTTTTGCTGGATAATACTGATGACAACAGCTGAGTTTAAAAACGCCAGTGGAATTACTTCTCCTTGGGTTCATAATACATATTATTTCTTAGCATACTGCTGTACCTCTTAAAGTGTGATTAAAGTAGTTAATAAAAAAAAAGTCTACTTATATGTGTTGCAGTAATTGCAGTATATGTCTGTAGGCTGCCAGCTCTGAGTGACATAAATGAGCTTTTCAGCTGAGTGTTGTTGGCAATAAGCTCTTAGGGTACCTTCAGTACCTTCTGATCTAGTTCTGAGAGATTTTTCTGTGCAGTACCAAGGGTATTTATTCTTTAGGACTAACTTGATGAGCAATCTGCATGACAGGAAAGGCATTTTGTGTTTCCAGCAGAAAGTTTGCATTCAGAGAAAGTAAGTCCAAACTTGATTTCAGTCTGACTTTGGGATGCCTGTTGTTTGATCTTGATCTGCCACTCTAGAAAGCAGTTGTGGTACATTTCGTGATGAAAATAAAGAACACAAAGATTTTTGGATTTTTTGTTGATTTTTTTTTTCCTTTTTTCCTCACTCATCTTTGAAATTGTGTGCCTTTTAGACAGATCGATATGGAGGTTTCAGTCTTAATATGCTGGTTCTGGATATTTTGACAGCTCATAGGATGTGAATAGGGAGATCAGAGGTGAGAGGCTGCAAATGTCTTCAGAAGTATTTAAATATAGGAAGAATACAACCATGAGAACCTTGTAGATTTTAGGATATAGTGGATAGAAATTGATTTTAAAAAACACAAAAACAGTAAGAATTTTAAACGTGCTATTTGTATAAGAAAACTTATGACAGAATTCCTACAAATCAAATGTCATTTGACAACTATTTCAGAAGCTTTTTGGCTGTAGCCATCACGCTTTGCAATCTACATGTGTCCATAGTTTTTTGAATTCTGATCTTGCCAGAGTAATTCTAGTTCTGTCCCTTGCTAGAGACAAATTATTCTGAGAGGAGTTATTTTGGTTGACAGAAGCTCACTACCACCCATACCTAAAGACATAATTTGAGACTTCTGATCTAAATTGAATCCTTAATAGCTTGTCACACTTACTATAAATAAATCTCCTTAAAGGCCAGCTAATGTAATTATTTTAATTAGGAAATAGTTTTAGTATGATTGCACTCCCTTGTTCTATTAAATGCTCATCACTGGCAGAACTGACTCCATTTTTCCATAGTCCTTAATACTGTCACTCTTCCGCTTTTTCTCTTCTTGTTCTGTCTATATGAGTTACCTTCTCAAAGTTACAGACAAGTGGAAGTTCTGAACTTGTTGCTGAGTTGGCTGAATAGCTTTTATTTTTTATTTAATTATTTTTAATTTTTTTAGGCCTCAAGTCTTAGCAGTGAATTTTCAGATGCCGGTTTCTTTCTTATCAGCTTCTTACTCTTTTATCATTCTGTCTTGTGTTCACAATTTTGGTTAGAAAAATAGGCAAAAAGCCCTTTTTTCTGTGTCTCCAACACTTGTTACTGCTCCTCAGGTGGGCCTGCCTCATGTGCTTCCCCTTTGTAATTCTTGGTCATCTCAGGGCAGGTCATGGGATGGGCTGCTGTTCACCATCTACTTCAACAACTATGCCTAAACTCTAATGGATTATTTTTACAGTGTCTTTTGCTCATGGTGAGCTGTTGCCTCGTGTACTGGCAAACTTTGTCCAAGTTTATTAGTAAGGCAATTGGCAAGAAAGTAGTGAGTATAGGTAGCAGTCAGCATTGTCGTTTCTGTCCTGAAGGTCCATACGGGTTTCTGTTTGATACTTAAGAAGAAAGGGTTTAGTTTGTTTCCTGTTTGCTTCTGATTCCCTTGATCTTTCTAGAGGCAGTTTTCATATTGCTGGAATACTGTTCCTCAAGCTCTGCTTATTTGAATTTATTCTAAATTAAGGTAATTAATGCTAGTAAATTATGTATTGGGGAGGAGGGGGTGGGGGGCAGGGCATGAAGGTGACCCAATTCTGGGAAGGCAGAATCTGAAAATAACCTTAAGGCTTTAAGAAGGAAAGGTTTAATCAGTTTTTATAATTAATGAATGTTCATACTCCAGCAATATTTCCCACAGGATACTAAGAATTCAGATATTAGAGCTCTTTTTGCATCTTGTATAAGAGTGATATGCTCGCTGTGTTTTTTGTTTAATGCCTATGAAGAAGAAATTTCAGCATCTGAGAAGACGTGAAAATCTTTGGGGTGTATATAAAATATGAGCACACACTAAAGGATGAAGGAGAGAAAGCAATTGGGTTCTGGTGTGTATTTGTGTATTATTGTTATCGTTCCTTGTGTGCTGTGTAGTCTCTGCAGAGAAACGCTGAAAGAGCTCACTGCATGACCTCTGTGCCCCAGAGCTTTTCCCTCTAAGTGGAACATTGAATGAAATTAGCACAGGAGGATGAAAGCTTGTTTTCTTGTTCTGTTGCTAGAAAAAACCCAAACTGCTGAAGATGTGTGCATAGGGATCTTACAGGGTGAAGGTGGAAGATTTGCCCATTTTACTGGAAGAAAACTAAATTTTCAGAACAACTGTTGTTGGTTTAAGTCAAAGTGGTGTTAGTAGTAAAGCAGACCATTAAGTCTGTAGTTACTAACTTTCAATTTTTAATTCTACAAGACCGATCCTGAGCTACTTAAAAAATCTTTGAGGATGTGGACCGAAGAAATAAAACTGATGGAACTGCAGAGAGAGGAAGATGAATCGTACTGAGCAGCACTTATTTGCTGGGTCATACTCACCAGCACTTTTTCTGTGAACTTCCATGTCCAAATTGTCTTGAACTATGCATCCCAAATATTATTTGACTGAAATTTGATTATAGTATTTCCTGCTTGTTTGATTTTCCAACTTACTAGATTTTGAGAGAGAAATATGTTTGAAATAGTCCCTGATGCTTAATATCACTGAAAAAAGTATTTTTCCCTATTCATGCATCTCTGTTACTTACACAGTTTGGGTGCTTTTTCAGCTTTTAGTATTATTTAATTTTATTCTTGCGGAAAGCAAAACAGGAGAGATGAGAAAATCTAGTCGTTACAGTATGGTATTGGACATGAGAGACCTCAGAGAAACCTCTGTGGTGTCACAGGCTTCTTGGTTGGCACTGGGGGAATCTTGGTGTGGTGGTGCCTCCTTTGCAATTGAGTGATTCTGTGGCCTTGTAGTTCTGTAAAAGAAAATTGGTGATGAGCTCTAGAGTCAGACTGTGGCAGAGGCCTTCCTAGTGGTCTCCAGAAATAGAATTGATCTGATATTTGGACAAGTAAATGATAATGGAAACACTGCTTCCAATTTGCTCCTGCAAATAGTTATCTGATAACAACTCCTTAGAACAAGTTAATTTGCATCTACAGTAGACTGCATGAATGGCATTTGTACAGGAGGCTTTTTATATCCCTGATGTGAAATGTAAACTTGAATAAAGCTCTTCATCTCATTTTAACATTAGACTGTCCTTTGGAAGTCTTCATAGAATGATTTTGGTAAGTTTGAAAGATGATGTCAGTTGCTACCAAGAGGCCTCTTGAGGAAGTTTTATCTCCCTGGGTGGTTTTTTTTCTTTTTTTTTTTTTCCTTTTCTGGTGTAATTTAAATCACTGATAAGCTTTATCTGGGTTGCTACATCATGATGCTTTATATTCCCATTCTCTCCTTGACTGGCAGCTAAAGATAAGATTGACAAAGATACAGAGTGGCTGGAGTAAGGATGTTGTGATTACTGTGTTGTCAGAAGCCAGAACTGAGGAAGGAACCCAGTTCACTCACTGATTCACTGTGGTCAAATCTGGACCCAGCTTAACTCACTTGAAAGGAAGGGTGAGGAAGTGAATTTTCTTTCTAATGAGACTGAAAATAATGAAAACACTGTTAATAATGCATGGATTAAGGTTTGTTTATTTTTTCTAGCATTTTTTAATAAATATGCTGTGATCAAGGACTAGTATGATGAGTGGTTCAGAAATCCTCAAATGTAGGGAAGTTTCTGAAAGTTAGATCTGTGCCAGGAGAGGATAAAAATTGATCAAACAATATATGTTTTGTGGTTACTTGAATTTCATATACTACAGAAAGGAAAAAAACCGCTAAGGGTTGGCCTAATTCTTGTTTTATTACCAGTAACTGTCTCTTGCCTTTACTAAAATATTCAGTCTATGCTTCTGGCTTTTTATATTTCATAATCTGATTTTTTTGTTCTTGTTGGTTGTTTTTTTTGTTTGTTTTGTTTTTTTACTGTTAGTGAATGATTTTAATGAAATGCTCTTCAAGAGGACAAGTCTCATTGAAAAAGTGACCCAATACCTGAAGAGTTTGATAACAAACCATTTTTCCTATCTCCCCCATTGCATCACTGACTGAGATGTGAGGATGGGAAGGAGCTGCATTCCTGCCGGTGGTGCTGGTGGCTGGCAGCAGCTGGCAGCCTGCCAGTGGCCATTCCTGGCCAGGGATTTCCAGGTGTTAGCAGGATGCAGCCGCTCCCCACCAGCCCTTCTGGGGACACTGCCAATAGATTTTGATTGCTCTGTTCTTTTTCCCTGATTTCATTTCCCTTTCTGATATTATTTTTTTTTTCTTCCTGCCTCTGTACTGTAATGATGACGGTGTGATAACTTCTGTGAAGAATGATTTTAGGAAGATCTCAGTGCAGGAGCAAGTCAGTGGCCGTTCATGCTACGCCAGACTTTAAAACTGAAATATGGTCAGAGAATCAGTATTTTCTTGTTCAACAAGTCTGTGTCTTACAGTTCAATTACAAAGCAATTGCTTTTCTTTGGTATTACTAACCCTTAAAAGTACTTCGTAAACTCTCCCTTTACTAAAGAGAGTGTGAAACCTTCATGTGTGAAAAAAGCTATTTTATAACTTCCAAATTATTATTTGAAGCCCTTTTGGGATCAGGATGCTAAAGCATATGATGCCAATTACACATTTTCAGGACTTACCCTGATTTTAATGATTTTGTTTCTTGAAATACTTAAATATATTAAAAATACTTGAGTCATGTCTATGTTCTTAAATACTCCATATGAAGTAAAATAAAGCTTTGATGAAGTGCTTTGATTTTTTTTTCAAGTGTAAAGTTAAAGAAACCTCAGAAAAATGAGTGTAAAACAGTTTTACTCAATATCTGCTAGAAAGTAACTGTAAAGAATTGTTATGATACCTAAAGAACTGATGTACTAAACCGAATTGTGGTTTGTAGTGCTATTAGGAGACTAGAACTGATAATGAGAAGAAAGAAAGGCCAGGAAAATGAAGCTGATTCTTAAGGAGGGTACTATCTCATTTTTATCAGTAGCCAAATTAAACTTACTAATAGTTTAGTACTATGTTTAGCAAAGCATGCTTAATCTGTGCTGTCCCTTAGAACATGGTTTCTAATCCAGTCACTCCATGGAGAGCATGAGAAGAAAGGAAGAGACACAAAATCTATGGACATTGTATTTTCATTTACTTACTTATCTATCATGTCTCCTGTGAGGGGCAGCTTATGTTCCACTCCAGGCTGGTCAGAATCCTTCCTGCTAGCTAGAGTTTCACAACCTCCTTCACTGTAGCAACAGTTGGGTGGTTGGGCAAAAATAATAGATTGTTATCTTTTTTTTAAGGTTAATTGCAAAACTCCTATTCAGTTTTGTCTTTCAGCTCAGTCTCTAGACATGGTTTTCACATAAAAACTGTTTCTAATGGTGAGTAGGCAAGATAAGCTGAACTTGGTGGTTTTAAAGGTGCCACTGTAAGGAATTCTCAGTACTTATCTTTCATCATCTTGGCATCTTTGATACTAAGCTTTCAAAACATTTTAGTATGGTTTTTACTTTGGCATGCTGAAAGTGTTTTCTTAACACTAAGAGTAGCCTGGGTTCCATTTACTTTGTGTAACTGATCTCCTGCAAGTCAAAATTACTGTTTGTTTGGAGATGTTAAGCATCAGCAATCTTTGTGTTATTGCCTGAAAACGTTGACTGTTGCTGGAGAACTCTTTAACCTTCTGCTGGCCATAAATGGTTCAGCATTAAGAAAAGGTCTGAACACAGACATCAATAGAGGGACTTGCCATTATGAAGTTACACAGCATTTCAATTCCTGCATGGAGGTGTAATAGAATAAATCTGGTTTTATATGCAAAGTGATGGTGCAGTAGCAATGCAAATGACAGTTTTGATTATAACAGTACTTATTTACAGAAGAATTATTTCAAGTATTGTATCGTTTAGATTCTGAAGGGAGCTCATCCTATTTCTCTAGATAGTTTTTTTTATTCCGGTTTATAACTTCCATTGCTTCCTTTAATCCTCATAAAATCTAGGCTGTTGGGTACTTCCTCTGTGCTTAGTGACTTGAAAAGTAATTTTCAAAATCAATGTATAATTGTTATTTTTAAATTAGATACAGCTAATCTGTGTAAGTAAATGATGCATATCATGCTAACACTGATAGGACATGACACAAAAACCTGTTAAGCCTACCAATGCTGAGAACTTACTGCCTGAATTTGCCCCTTTCTGTAGAAATAAATTATTTCTACTATTAGTTGACCCGAGATTTAGTGAATTTTTCTCACTTCCAACTGAATTTTAATGGGAGTTATGAAATCAAAATACCTCTTTCTTTGAACATAATCAATGCAATTATTCCTATGTAAATAAAACCCTGTAAATGTAACCGAACATAAGGCTTTTATGATTCTGCGGGCAGCCATGGCACAGGCAAGTAGGTTTGATATATCTGTAGGATTATTTCATTCATCACAAAGTAAGGAGTGTTTCCCAGCATTCTGTACTGACCTACATGTGCTGGTAAAACAAAAAAATCCAAGGAATGGCTCAAATACATGTGATCCTGACCACCTTTCTAAGGCAACAGAAAGATTTGGTCCTCATAACTAGTTCTACCATCTGTTTTTCTGTGGCTGGAGGCAAGTTCTTTTTCGTGGGTTTTTTCTTTTCCTTTAAAAAATAAATTGCTTATAATCTTATTATTTTCCATCATGTTGGCTCAATTAAACCAAACTTGTCCTAACGCTTCAGCGGGGAACTTGCTGTTTTAACTGAAGCTGGATGAACAAAATGCATTAAATCCCAAAGTGTGTGTATTTGTCGCATATTTCACAATTTTCTGAAAAAAATCTTGTACTAGAGCCCTGACTAGCAAGGGAAGCTACTTGTCTAGCATTGGGTAGCATGTCACAGAAACAATCCAGCTGTGACTAAGAATTTTGTAGAAATAGAATACAGGTGTTGCTGATGAACTGAGGAATACAAGAACGTGGATATATTCATGATATATCTACTTGCGTGCTCAGTGGAAAGGCAATATTCCACATCCGTTCCTGCTCCTGTGAAAGAATAGTATTAAGGGAATTTGTTTCCATGAAATTCCTTGATGAATTTAGACTGAGGGGCCAGGGAGGGAGAGAACAGTGAAATATTGAGTACTTGCCATTTGAGGTCTTACTTCAACATCTGAGTCTCTAAAAAGTCACATTTCTCTGCTGTGAATCCTAATTTGTCTCTGCTGGATGTTTGCTGCTTTGGATGGCACTCTGGAGAGTGGCAGTCGTATCACCAGGTGCCTCTAATTGGATTAGATGGTTCCACTCTTAGCCCTTTTCTAAGGAGGATTTATCCTGGCTGCCATTTCAGAATAAAATTTTTAACTGTTTTTATATTTAGATTGGATGAAAGCTGTGAGATACCTGCAGAAGGGAAAGGGCTTTGATCCTGTCTCCCTTGAAATATTTATATGGAAGAAAAAATGTTTTTTAGAGCTTCTGAATCACAGGAGCCAAGAGCTCAGGCCAAGAGCTCAGCTGGATGCCAATTAAATCTCTCCTGACTTGCTTTCCTGCTTGCCATTTGTCCTTGTTTATGTGGACAATGCAGATCTACATGCTGCTTGGTAAATAAGCACTGTTATTTTATTTATTGTGGCATGTACTTAAGTTATTCTGTAGTTAGAAGTATTAGAGCAAGGTGACCAGAAATTAACTTCTATGAAATTTGTGACTGCATTTTTGAAACATGAATATGTTTTCACTGCTGCTAATAGTATTTTTCCCTGTCTTTTAATATGTGGAATTAACCTGTAACTCTGGGTTAATGCCTGTGCTTAGAAATTCAGCAGTGTTGGATTTATCACTTCATGAGCTTGTGTACTGCTTGAAGATTTCAGAAATCTCAATAACATTTCTAACTATTTAGCTGTTATGGTGCTCATTTATTCTGCGTAAGTGTTGTAGAGTTTTTCCTTTGGGCATAGCCTAGAATAAATTTTTTTCATCTATATCATCCTTCAGGATGGTAGGAAGGGTTATTTCTGTATTGTTTTGTAACAGAATTGCTAGACTAGTTTTGAAAGACTAATTCTCCCTCAGTCACTGAGAGAACTGTTTCATCTTGGATCCCCATATCACACTGTCAGAATGTCATCCATGACAGATAGATGTCTTATTTTGCCTTGTGGCTTTATGAAATCTTTAGATATTTGAGCCAAATCAACTGCAAATGGAAATTTGTGATCTTTTCCTCTTGCTTACTAAGTAATTCTCTTAGCCAGTCAATGATTTTTGGACATTTTTTTCTGAAGGTCTTTTCTCTTTCACCCAAGGGAGGTGAAATAAATATTTGTAGTTAAAAAGTGAAACAAACTAACACTTCCCCGCCCATCAAACATGTTCATAATTGATGAACAGTTTCGTAGAGTGCTTGAACTCTGTTGTTTTGGTTTTTTTTCCCAGAAGGTATATGCTTAGCTATTTCCATTTCTGGAAAAAAAATCTGGACAACTTAAGGCACTGCCAACTGAAACCTCATAATTTTAATATATACCATTAATGGTAATTGTTTCTACAACTTTAGCTAGTATTGATTCTGTGGCAATAAAATAGTAGAAGTCTTCTGAGTGATCAAGTCTATAATCTTGGAAATTTTCTGAAGTTTGGTTTTGTGATCTTCAAATTTTTTCTCATAATGAGGTAATCTTAGCTAAAAAAATCCCCAAGATTTTAATTCCTTTGAATGAACAAAGTAGTAACAATGTTGTAAAACACCTGAGCGTACCTCATCCAGCATTGGTTCTGAGCTGCTTTTGAGTTAGATTCAGTGTCTGTGCAGTGTCAGTTTTACCTGGCAATAAAATAACTCCACCTCTGAAGAAGGGTCTTCAGGCCATTCTGCTAGAAACAGCTGGGAAATGCCCTGGAGCTTGGGAACAGGGTTCTTCTGATACATCGATAAACAGTGACAGTTTGGGAACTGGAAAAAGCCTTAAACATAGTTGTGTTGTGAGAAAGACAGTCATGACTTATGTAAGCTGATATTTTAACACACATGGAGAAAGTTCTAGTGAAGCTAGTACAATTGATAGGATTTATATGTGTTAAAGGCAAAGATTATGTTGCATCTTTTCCTGGTAATTATTCCTAAAATTAAAAAAGGCTTTCTTTGAGGGTCTTATGTGGATTACTGGAAATCCTGAAATAAGAATTTGTTTTCCTTACAGAGGAGAGAAAGCTTATATTGGAAAAACAAGCAGGGGAAAAATTCCCCTCAGCCCCCTAGAGTGGTAAATCTCATGAAAGGATCTTTATAATATTCCACTTCTGTAATAATCTTCATTTTGCTCAAGACATCTGATCCAAAATTTAAAGTTTTTCTGTTAATTTGTTTGTGAAAGAATAAGAGCAAGTGCATGCCATTTGATCCTTTTGGGGAGGGCAATTGCCGGAAGCAAACTGAATTCTAAATGAAGTATTAGTCTGTGAGAACACATGGTGGAAGCTGGGTGTGTGAGTGGGTTTTTTGGTAAGTTTTTATTTTTGGCCTGTCTGGCACCAGCTCTCAACCATCCTTCAGAGAGCTTTGTTTAGAAATAATGGCAAAAAGTATTTTGTAAGCTACCAGATTTGAAAAGCCAGTAAGTGCTAAATGGGGTTTTTGTTTTGTGATGGGTGACCCATATAGCATTGTGTGATTTGTCTTCAGTTGTGTCATTTATTTCAATATGTGCTAAATATTCCTTAATGAAGCCTCATCAAAAAGAGTTTCACATGTTGCATTTCCGAATTGAGTGGTAATTTACATGTTTGGAGTATGAAAAACAGTAATGAAAGCTTTCATTTCTGCCGTGCTCTGTAAATTAAGCTGCATTTACAGTGAAAGGGATGTAATAGTTGACATTTTTTCCATACTCAGGTATGTTTGGGTTTTTTTTTGGCTACTTGACTTAAATTAGGATAGTGGCAAGAACATAGCCAAGTTAACTGTAGAAGGATGCCATGCTCTAACTTTTTGTTGCAGTAAAGTAGCTTTGAATCCTATTTGACTTTCTTGATTTTCTTTAAATACTTAGGAAACAAATCCAAAATCACCAATTGACAGGTATTACTCATTACTACTTGGTAATGAGTAACAGCTTTCTCCCAGCTTTTCTCCTGGCGAAAGCTGTGACTGAAGATGTGGCAATTTGTCCCTGCTGCTGCAATGCAATTACATGGTTCTGAGAAAAGTACTCTTATCTTTCTTAGCATCCTTATTTTATTTTTTTAATTGTTTTATTTTTTATTAGGGTACTTCTAGGAAGTAGAACTGTATATTTTTGTTCTTATTCAGAAACCTGTCTATACTATGAAACTCTTCTTGCATGTCTTGTGCTTAAGTTGGCTTTTTCTTAAGCCAGTATTACAGAATGAAAAAAAAAAAACCAAACTGCAGTTCTGTTTGTTCCTTGTAATAATGTTTCTTTGGGTTGAAGCCACAAAAGCAAGAAAACTGAATGGATAGACAAAACCAGAATTATATGAATGAGATTACATGCCTGACCTAGTTTTCATAGACTGCATAGGCTTGAACACAGGCTTGAATGACTGCAGTAGCAGCATTAGAAAAATATGTTAAAATGTGTAGATACTGTTATGAATAAATATTTGATTTTTTTAATTGTGGTGGTTTTTTAAGATTTCTGATGCAATAGTCCCATAATGTTGTTTGATTTATTTGTGTTGAAGCTAGTAATTTTTAATATAAATTAATCAAATAGTCCTCTTGCTTCATTGAAACACAGTGATAGCCAGATTTAAGAATGAGACAAGGCTACATCTACTGGTAAATTCTACAGGCAAGCACTACACTCCCTCATGTTACCTGTGAAGAATAAACTATCATTTCATTGCCCAGCTGGACTGGGATGGGCAGTACCTCAAAGGGGAACACATGAGCAGTACTAAAAAAAAAAACCCAACCATACATCAAACAAATAATGCAGCTGTTCCTTGTTATTGGTGTTACTGTTTTTTTAAAAATTAGGATAATTGAGGCCAGATTTATAGACCTTTTGGAACTTATTTAACCCACTTGACTTGTAAAGACTGATATGTATGAAAAAACAGGGCTGCTGCTGTATGTGCTTATGTTTTATTTCTTGTAAAATTTTATTGGCATTACTCCTCATTTACACTGCTATTATCACACACACAATAATGTTCTAGAAAATACATGTAATGCCAGAAATCTAAACTTGAATGAGCAGAAAACTGGGATATATCTTTGGCAAACAATGATGTGGTTTGAGGACATTTTATCTTTTTTTGATGACTGTTGGAAAAACAGAGCTAATATAAGCGATATTAATTTGCAGTTATAATTCCCAGAGCTGCTGAAGTGAACCTTTATGTTAGGAGGTATTCCATAATCACATAACATCTGAGCCAGGAAAAGAACTTTGTTTTATCATTAGACTTCTATGCCTCTGTGTGGGAAATGAAATTTCAAACGTTTTCAATATACATGCACTGTATAAGTTGTGCCTTGTAAAGATATGAACTCTGACATAAAAAAGAGAGAAGCAAGTATTCCTAACTGTGGCCTAATTAATAAGAAATTTCAGCTTTCTATGATAATTTTGCTGATAAAGAGTATAGAAAAGCAAAAGGTGGAGGAAGTAACATGCTAGTGAATGGAGAATGTTTGGATGTGAATTATTTGTCAGCTGTGATAATTTTCTTTCTAGAAGAGATCTACACTTTCTGAGGCTGTTGCTTCTTTGTGTATTTTGTGTTTTTAAAACTCTATAGTTTGTGAAAGACAGGTATTATGCACAATTATAACTTTAAATTGTGTGAGTTTTCAAAGCCGTGATGGTGCTTGGAGATCCCAAACATAGTTGGTTCACATTACATTTGATAATTTTTCAGTTTAGGAAGGAAAATCAAATACTGCCTGCTGTGTAGCATGTTGTCTTGCCCATGTCAACTGAAATTCTACTTGGAATTTATTTGTCTGTGTGTTCTTTCTAGTATTTGAATTGTGTTCCTCTGCTGGTTTTTTATGGGTGATTTTTGTAAGCATCAGGAATACATCATTTTAAACCATGTACTAATTTTAAAGAATGCTGTGTTCATGTTAAGTTAAAAGCTTTGAGGCTAGCACCGATCCACCCTACTGGATGACAGAAAGGGATTTCGAAATGATCATATACTCTTGTTTTTTTGCTTTTATGTAGATCCATAGACTTTTTCTAAGGAATTGTAACTTATTTTCTGAAACATGACTGAAGGTGGTTCTTAGGCTTCAGCTGTGTTTTCCATCAAACAGCACTTTCCTGGAAACTCCATGGAAAGACTTAGAATTCCAAAAAGAACAGCTGAGAAAAGCTACCTTACCTAAACCTATTTCTGGGAAAACCTCTACCAGGAAAAGCAGCTTTACCGACTTCCATAGTATTTAAATAAGCAAAGATTTGGAGCTGCTAAGTTCCTTCATGATGGTTTCTTAGTGCATTATGTACCTCAGAAACCACTGCAGTTGCCTTTTGATTTATCTCCAAGTGAAAGAAAAGAAAGAAAGGAATTAAGTCAAGTTCTCTGTGGTGGTTTGAGATTGATTGACATTTTAGTGGGCAGGAAAATAGCCACCCCTGGAAGTGAGGTGTGCCTGTGGATTTCCCATGAGCCCAGTGCAACACCAATTGTGGCCAAATTTAAAGACAGACAGGGAAATGGGCCAATCAAAAGTGAAATTCGTCTCAGTAGGATATACATTTGCACAGGACTGCCC
>VXBU01003240.1:36308-65553 GCA_013400315.1 Bombycilla garrulus | reverse complement strand
TGTTCAAGGGGTGGATTGACTGAAAATCCTAGGTTTTGTCTTTTCATGTGGTTTTGGTGGGAGAGTGAACTGTAGGTGGGGGGAGGATGGATGTTTTGAAAGTTTCCTTCTGGTTTCTGTTTTTTTTTTCCTTCTTTTTAGTGTTAGTTAATAAAGTTTCTTCTTTATGCTTTAAGTTGGGTGACTGTGCTCCTTTTTTGGTCCTACCTCACAGCAGAAATTGAGAAAAATATATTTTCATGGGTGCACTGGCCTTTGGCCAGTGTCAAACCATGACATTCTCTCGATTCTATTCTCTGCAGTCTTCTAACCACTCCCATATTTGAAATGTAGCGTATCTTAGAGCAGTTTAGGTAGTTTCCCCTCTTGGAACCCAGCACTGGAAATCAAGTTGCCTTAAATTCAGTGTCTTTGGGAACTGTCTGAACTCCCTTGTGTTCCTGTTTTCTTGTTCCTAAAACAGGACTAATGCCTATCCGAGAGGAGTCTCTGACTTTTTTATTTTGTTAGTTTTCATATCCTTACTTGAGGACAGAACACAAGGCAGTTATACACTGTGATTAAAGCATATGAGTTGGAGGGAAGCAGTAAACTTGCCAGGAGAATATTTGAATGCAAGTTTCTGTAGGTTTCTTGATTCCATGTATTATTTGTGCAGAATTGCAGGTAAAGGCTGTATTTTGGTTCGTCTTTCTCTCAGAGGTTTCTATCTTGTGCATTTTCAGCTTATGTCATGTTAAGAGCTCTTGTTATTTTTCATCAGAGAATTGCCATAGAGATATTGTTTTACCTTCTGGTGCTATGTGGATGCATCAGAATTTTGTCTTTCAATTAAAATTGATTGTGATTCTTCAGAGGGAAAACCATCTAACATGATAAAAAGCTGTAAAAGTCTGATGTGCAAGAAGGGGGGGGAGTATTATCTTCATGATAGCCCAGCCAGTTTGAATGTACAAGACCAAGTCTTATAATTCCTTATCTTTCTTTAGCTTCCGTATGTATATGCAAGGATGGTATTTTCACACAGTATATCTACCTTTTATTTATTTGTAGACAGAATCAGGCTTTGAGTTTGGGAAAGCAGTGTAACCTTTGTTTTGCTTTAAACTTCCATCTCCTCCTCTATCATGTTTGTCCTACAATTCTTGTAAGGGAATTTCAGTTTTGGTGAACTTCATGTACAGCAACTCAGGACAACAGTATTCATTCATTCCTTCTAGTGAATTTTATAATTAAAATACAATACAGTAGTTTATAGTGTGCACTAAAGTGCTTTTTTAAGTTCGAAGACTGTACTGTTATGACTTTGCCCTTAAAATAAGAGCCAGTTGTGCTACACATTATTAGGCAGTATTAGCTGCACAGACCTTTTATGAGTGCATCAGAAACCATGGAGAGTTCTGAAAATAAGAAGTAAAGATTGCAGTAAACCATATCAATCTATGGAATGAAAAGAGTGTTTGCTAGTGTGTCCTTTTCTGTCACTCAGAATTTTCCTTCAACCTGTGCTTTATATAATTAAATTGTCCTAACTTGACTTCTGTGAAGGAGTGATTTTTGGGTTTGGAAAGTTCAGATGTCAGAGTATTGCAGGGACAAATGGGAAGAGATGGGATTTAAGTGATCTCCCCTACCCCCAAATATAGACATCAAGACAGCTGAAATGTTGAATTATTACAGTTTGACATAAAAATAGCTCTGGTTGCTAGGCAATGATGAAGATTTGTTCTATAGGAAACCAGATTTGTGTTGCCCAGCATCTAAAATTGTATGCCTGTCATGCATGTGTTTGTTTCTATATATATATGAATGCATGTGTGTATATGTATATATACATATATCTATATGCTAAATTCACAAATTAGTATGAACTGGCAAGTTTGCATACACTAGTGGGTTGTGGGTTTTTTCTTTTTTTCCACTTCTTAGATATTTCATATGTGAGTATAGCAAAGACTTATTTATTCCAAGCCCTCTCATTCTTGACATGACTGGAGTGCCTCAGTTCCTCCAGTTTTTGTTTCTCTTTTTGCATCTCCTGTTTACTCTAGCTATTAGATACGCTCCTTAATTATGCAGAAAGCTCTCCTCTTTAAGAATACAACAATCTGAAAAAAAACCCAAGGGAAAAAAGGAGACGTTTAATTTTAAAAATACTGGAATGCAGAAGTTACGGGTTCTTAGACAGCTAGAATATTACAGGTAGTTCCTTGTATATAGATGATGTAAGAACATAGAATCATATTGCATTATGGAGATATTTCAGGGAAGATAAAAATGTATTTGAATTAGACCAGTAGGTTTTATCTCCTTAGGCATGCTTTTTGGTTTAGTTCCATTTTTTCTTGATTTCACAAGCATTCACTTTTTTTTTTTTTTGCCTGATCCATTATTATGTAATTATCATGAATTTAATAGATTTCAATATGTTTTGTGTCAACTTCCTTTAAAGGTAACATTATAAACTTTGCTTTGACTTCCCTGTGTTCTAATAATACAGGGGCTGGCCAAAGCTTTGGTTTTCTCAGGCACCCTCTTAAGGCTGTCCTATACAGCTGTATCTTCATCTCAGGCAGTTCTTAGAGCCAGGTAGGTCTAAATTATCTGCAGTAGCAGTACTTGCTGCTCCTAGAAGGAGTCTGAGTCTCAGCTTTAATTGGCAACTTCAGTCATGCACGGGGAGCAGAATGATTTCTTCAGTGCTTATTTCTCCATCTGCAGAGAAATGTGCTGCTGTTCTTCTCTCGTGTTTTTTTTAGAATTGTGTGGCAGTGTGAACCCCCACCTCAAACCTAAATGTTCTACAGACACAACAAATTATAAGAGGATTTCTGTAAACAGGGAAATTAATATTCCTTTTGGAATACTGATGAAGCCAAGGGCATATATAAATTGAGTTTGACAGTGGCGAGAATATGAGCTAAAATAGGGGCCTGTTTTGCACTTCATCAAAGGGAGGCATAACAATGGGTGAGGAGTGTGTCAAACATTGCAAAGGGGCGGAATACATATTTATCAGCCTCTTTGAACAGAGTACTTGAGCTTCAGTTTCATCTGCTGCAATAAAGAAGCAGTATCAGAGCGTGAAATTGGCAATCAAGTAATACATATGCCATAGCCAAAAGCAAAACAATTAGCTGCACGGATCCACAGTTTATCTACTGATTCTGTTGCATTTTCAGCTCCAAACTGGATGGTTTTTAACTCACTGAACAGCAAAGGCAGTAAACAAAACTCATTTGCTGAAAAAGTATTACTCTAGCCTGCAGCAGCAACTCAGCCTTGTAACTTTGTTGGGCAGTATGGTGCATGTAGCATCTGTGGTGAATGGTAAACATGTGGTTCTGTGTTGCAGACTAAAACAGCTGAACTCCTGTTAAAATCAGTTGTAACTTTGTACACCAACATTATCTTCATTTGTGGATGTGTTAGAGAGAGTCATTTGGAATTTTAGTTCTATGTTTAAGCTCTTGAGCAGTGCATGTAGGTCAGGGCTGGATTTTAGTGCCTTTAAAGAAGTGGGAGCGTAGTTTGTGATCATTTACACTGTGAACTACAAATATGCTCTTCTTATGTAGTGTTAGGTTTTATAAAGTATCAACATATGCTAAAAACCCCAATTTGAGTCCATTATTATTTTTCTGCCTCCTGATAAAATTAAATCAACCCAGAATTGCAATGATGGATAAAGAAAATGCATTTTTTGTTTATTTGCAGAACCATTTATAGGTGTGGCATCTATAAATTATGGTCCATGGCATAAAAATTGCCCAAGAAATCATTGTATTGCTCAAATGTTATATATTAAGTAAGGAAATCTTAAGGCCTTTGGCATTTTTCCAGGCAGTCATTTTTCTAGACTGTAATAAGGTGCACAGCATGCACTCGATCTCCATTAATAACATTTATTTATAGTTTAAAGATGTTCCCTGTGGCCATGTTTTTGTGCTGTTTGTTTGTTCCTGTGGGCAGTTACAAAGTAGCATCCACTGTTCTGTGAGAACAGGCACATATGGAAGGCAAGTCTTAAGCTCTGCCTTTCAAATCCTTATGAATGGGGTTTTAATTCTGGGAGTTTAACCTATAATCAGTGGTAGCCACAAATTCCAGTGGAAAGCATCTTCATTTGGTGTATCATGGTAACAGCCAGCTGTCCCTCAATTACAGAATTACACTTTCTATTTCAGCCTTTTAAAAACAGAGTTAGAGAATGTTTCCCCTGATGTTTGCCTGAAGGTAATTTAAAAAAGGAACCCATGAAGCAAATGAAAAAAAAAACAACAAAGGAGCACCATATTTAATGCACTTGTCATGTGACTTTTTAAAGTAATCAGGTATAGGTATTTCCATTCTGTATCTTTTTCCCCAACATATTGCAACAATCAAAACACAAACAGGCTAGATTTTGTTCATAGGCTTTGTCACCAGCTTTTTTCTGATTTTGGTTTTCTTTTCTGTAGCTCTTTTGCTTCTACCTTATAAACCTGACCATACAAGGAGGATATTCCTTGACATAGCCATGTGTGTAACTTTCAGTTTCTGACACAAAACTTGTATTTGTGTGTTGTGACAAGTGACTGTAATCCTTTTAGCTGTACTGATTCAAAGTGTTTATTTGCTTTATGAGGGCTTGTTTGCCCTGCTTTTTCCTTTTGAGTAGTTAAACCAAGACCAGACATTAATGTAAATAATCTGAGTAAATAATCTGCCCTTCTATGGATTAAGAACATAATAAACAGCTTTGTATCAAAGATAAATACAGCCAAATATTCTTTTGCAAATGCTAGTCAAAAAATAGTGCCTACAGAAGATATTTATGCAAGGCTGGCATATATAGCTGTCCCTACTTTTCCTTTCCAGACCTTCAGCTGTTTGCAATGTGAATGATTTTTATGAGACCTATACAGTTGCTGTGCAGTAAACAACTCGTGGCTGATTCCTCTTCCATAAACTTGTTCAGTGTCTCATTGAACCCAAACAGATCCAGAGCAGCAAACTGCAGTTTTTCCAGCTGAATCTAGTGTGGTGACCAAAAAAATTGAATTTTTATAACTGATGTTCTAGTTTTAAAGGTTGCTACAAGTCCAGAAATTACCCAAGATGAAGTTCAGGTCAAACATAAATGATATTAATGTTTTTGAAAACAAAATTTAAACTTTCTGAATTTAAGGGGCTTTTCAGAAAATTGTATTTATAGGTGATTCATAGATACTTGCATTTCCATGTGTGAGAGGAAACATTTTTGGTTTTCCATTGCTCAGGCTAAAGGAATGCAGCAACATTATCAGTGATATGCAACAGCTTGAGACTTTCAGATCAGACTTTTCTTTACTACACCAACCAAATGCTCAAGGGTTGCAATCAGACTGAGTAGGAAATTGGTTCTTTCCTGCCCTTTTCTACACATTTGCGTTCAGTTATGATAGGAAATCTGTTATCTAAAAAAAGTGAAAGTGGATGGAAGACACGGTATTGCCTAATCAATAAAATCCAGCTGTTTTAGTCTTGGGTTTTTTTCTCATCCTACATGAAGGACTTTCATAATTTCTTTATGTAAGACTAAAGAAGAATTTTTTTTTTTTTCTGGTAGATGAGTATTTATAATATAAATGCATTTTCACATCACAATACTATACTTCCACTTCACTATACTATACTTCACTTTCACTGTTTTTCAGGTGAAGTTTCCTGTGACCTTTAGCTTATGTTCCTATTGAAATCGTTCTGATCACACTTTGTTAAGGGAGGTGAGAATTGTTCTGGTAGATTTTTAAGTACTTAGTCAAGTGATAGTTTAACAACCATAACTACATTGTATGATACAGTAATTTGTCACAGTTGTAGGCACAATTTAAAATGGTAGCAAAAATTTTGTATGTACATATTTTACTGCAGAAATGTTCCTTGATGTGGAAATATATTCCGAAGGAATTGAAGGTACAGCTAATTATAGAACAGGGAACTTTCAGGAATAGGTGCACTTGGCTGGGTTGGTTGTTTCACAGTAGGTCACTGAACTCATCAGAGAGAAAACTAAGTAGAATCACTATCACTGTTCTATTTATTTAATAGGTTCCAAAATAGTATAAGTTCTCTTTCTAGTGTATGTACAGAAAAAAAGAATAAAAAAGGTTGAGGAATTAATACTCCTTGATTTTTATGATCTCTGAGCCATATGTTGTTGACTTTATGGTTAACAAACACAGATATGAAGTACAATTCAGAAGTATGTTTTGAAAGTGCCAGAAGAATATAAAACTAATCTGGGAGAGAATTATGTATTTTGTGGGAATCTTGTGTCATTTTAAAGAATGAAATTCAAACAATTTGTTCAATGTCTGAAAAAATGTATTGAAATAGCTCCTCAGTGTTTTTGTATAGTGTTTGTCTTAGAACAGAGTAGCTGTCATTAAGTGGAACAGCAATGCTAGCTGCAAAGGAAATCAACAAAAACAACAAAAAGAACATTTTTTTATTAATTAATTTTTTAAAGTATGGAATGAGTACTATTTGAGTTCAGTGAAGGACATCTCAGCATCTGACTTCAATCTGACATAGATACATTGTATTCTTAATTTAACCAGAAGCAAAAAAACCCCCAAAACAATCCCCAAACCCCTCAATAAACAAAAAGCTAACAAAAAAACCCCCTAAAGCCCTAGAAATTAGGAAAAATAAAAATAAAGTTTGAATATAGTTGTAAAATTTGTAATGTGTCCTAACTGGCGCAATAAGAATTTAAAGACCTATGTAATTTGGTGTTCATAGAGCTGTTTCCTGTGGTATGTTGATTTAAGAAATGTAACATTACTCAGTGGTAGAGCTTCCAGGAACAGCCTTTTGTGTTTTAGAAACATACATTTCAAAAGTGTTGCTGCTAAATAGTAAATGAATTGCTATCAAAAGACTATTGGAAAATGTCCATGTAGCTTTTTATTTCAACTACATAGCTGTTAAAGAACTTTTTGCTGCTGCTTGAACTCTAGAGTGATGCTTCAAAAATACTCGAGGAGATTTTCATACTCTGTGGTGGAATGTTTCCTTGGCATTGTATTAAGGACTGGGCGTATCACCTCTGTGCTTGCAATCCGGTGGTTATCGTGCTTAGCTGAGTGCAGCACTGGTTAACAAGTTCAGCTTGTTGTGTGCTCAAGTTTAGCATTGCTGAGGCATAAATTGAAATCTGACTATTCAGGAATCAAAGCAGCCTGTTCCAGAATATTGCAGTGCTTTGTACTTAATTCTGAATTTTTAGCTTCTGCTTCCTGAATTTCTATATGCAACAAATAAAATGATGTTTGGAATGTAACGTTTTCTTTCTGTTATCCATAGTGCTGAATTTGTTTTCTTTACAAGGTGTAATATTAGTTCTTTGGACAGAATAATAATAAAGTGTAGTCCTTGGTATGGCTGGCAGGAATCCAGATTGATTTCAACTCCTGTATGCAGGAGTTTCTTAAACATCAGCTGAAGTAGCAGTTCCTTTTTTTGAGTGAGAAGATTGCAGATAGAGTTATCCTAAAAAAAACCATTATTAATGTGAAAATGAATCTTCTCATTAGAAGAACAATATTTTCTTGGGCTTAGGAGACTAGGATGTGTGGATAAAGCTACTTTCCTGGTTTATGCAGTTCTGCTGTATTTGGGAGCTGTCCATCTGCACTTTATTGCATCCACGATTGAGTTGCTGGTGGCAGACCCAAGGAGTTAATAAAAGAATTAAATTGACAGCGTGCCTTCTAAATGGCAACTTTGTTGCAAGAGATCTTAGGATGAGATGCAGTCTTAAAAAGCAGAGCCAAAACTTGGTTAGGAACTAGCTTGGCTTCTATGATGACCGTTTCCATTCAGAGAAAGGGAGAAAAATGAGGACATGGGCTAAATTTACTATCCTGAGAAGTACTAGCCCAATGGAAACTAATTAGAATAGGAAATTGTCAAAGGATCCAGACTATAAGTAAGGCATTTTATATATACAGCAAGTAACATGAGGTAATTTTGAAAAATGACCTAAAGGACGCACTAAAGATTTCTCAGAATTAAGTTTATTTGTGTATGGCTTATTTAGCAAGGCAAAGGATTCTTCTGCTTATGTACACCATGTAAGAGAGGAAGGCTATTCCTTTTAATAGTGTTTTAGCTTAAAACATATTATCTGATCTCAAACAAGTCATGATCACAGTGTGAAAACTTTTCCCTTTGGGACCATGTAACTAATCAATCTCAAGTATGCAAATAAGTTGAGTTTGTCAGGTTGTCGTCTTAAGTTCTGAAATTCTACTTCACTTTTAAGGAACACCCTTTGTCACTTAGGTCTTTTACCTTTCTGGTCTCCAAATGTTCCTTTGTGGTAGAGTGGAATAGAACTCCCAAAATGTATTAGTAATTGCTGTGTGCAAAAAGAAGTTCCAATTATACAGATTCAGTGTTTTGAGAGAAAGAACTGAATGAAAATGAGGGATTTTTTGTATTCAGTTAATAGTAATGAAGTTATTGTAGGTTGTTTATTCACACAATTAGTACAGTAATTTCAGTTTGAGGGGGGAATGCTATAATATGTAAACACTTCTGTGTTTATTACTTGTCTGACAGCATCCAGATCCGATTCTCTGAGAGGACTCTTGTTAGTTTCAAGGTGTTTGCTACAGAGTAGCAAAAGTAAAACATTTCATTTTTCAAAATATAACTCTTTCCTTATGATTACATTTTTGTTTTTCCTTTGCTCAATGTATATGAAGAAATAGTCAATTTGTATTTGTTGTATTTTCAGTACTATGTTTTCCTTTACAATGTGATGTTACAATTTGGATTTTTGTGCATGTCAGAGAAATATTTGTAGTACTTTTTATTCCTAGATAAGGATGAGCATATATACGTACAGCTTCATTGACACAGAAAGTAAAATCGGGCTTCAGTGTATTTATCATTTATGTATTTTATTTTTATTTATACAGAAGAAGTCTAAATTGTACTGTTATTTATCTTCTGCGGTTATTTGACCTATGGTGGATTAGCAAGTGACTATTATTTGGTCTGAGTGCACCTTTCCACATACATACAGAAAACTAAACTTTAACTGAAACACAGTAGTATGTCTTTAATCTTGTTTTGCCTACAGATCACTCTGTTTTCTGTTTTTAGAAAAGTTAAATGAAATTAGCACATGCAAAATTAGGCAGCTCAGATGAGAGCAACCTCTCCTAAGAGGTTAGAGAAAATAGTCTGCATTGATTGCTACATATGTTTCTGGATCCCAGGGCTACTGTTCCCATTCCTGTTAATAATGTTACAGAATCCTGGTTTTTCTCATCCCTCTTGCACAAAGGATTGCATTACTCACTTAGGCAAATTTTTGTTTGTTTTTCTGCTTCCCAAGTGTCAGCTTTGTGGTGGCTGCTCCCCCTGAGCATCACCCTGTGCCCAGAGTGATGCTGGATGCTGTGGGTGCTGACCTTGGGTGGTGCTGACCCTTGGGCAGCGCTTCCCAGTGCCCATCGGTGCTGCCAGGAGACCGTGTCCTTCTGTAGGCATGTTGGCATCTTCTGAAAGAGTGACTACTTTCACACATTCCAAAAATCAGACAAAAGATCAGATTTATCACAAAACAGTGTCCGGTTGTTCTGGTTTCTGTTTCCAGTTGGGGAAGGGAATTTTATCAAGTAGGGCTATGTGGAAGACTGCTAAAAACTATGAAAAGTCTTCATATAATGTAGTAAAATTGGTTTTAAGTAGGAAAGAAAAATTTTCATCATTGCATCGATCGTACTAAAGTCTTCTTTATTTTAATATAAATTCTTAAGTATTTTCCTTTGCATTTTGAACAACTAAATCCAAACGTCACTGAACTGACCAAATCAAAGTAATTTAACAGATTCCATTGCTGCTAAATCTCAATTAGATTTTTTTCAAATTGGTTTCAGTTAAGAAAGAAATGAAGCATGACTAATTTAAAAATGAAAATTGTTTCAGAATTATATTTGAGTATTTTTGTACATGTTAATTGGCTATGTGTATTTCAATGGGTTTGTGCATGTGAATTTGTGTGTGGTGATATAGTACATGTTATCGAAGGAGGCAATGAATATTGCTTCTGATTACAAATTGATGAACTTCTACTTGCGAGAGCTTTATTTGCTCCCTTTGACTTAGACAGGAAAGTGTTTAGAATGTGATAATTTTTTGCTTTGGTCCTGACTAGCTCAATATAACAGATGTCTAAAATGGTTACCTATCTTGACTGTAGTATCATTTCTCTTATGAAATAATTTTTTTCATAGAATCATAGAGTGGTTTGTGTTGGAAGGGACCTTAACCCAAAGCAGATGTACATTCATAAAAGAAACACATATAACTAGGCAAACCTATTGTGATTTTCTTAGTATTGTCAAAAAGAAAAGCAGAAAATTGTTAAAATTAGTTTTCCTATTTGCAGCCTTGTTATAGTGAGCAGAAACTTTTCAGTGAAACAAGTAAATCTTCTTAATAATAGATAATTACTAATTAGTAGTCTATGAAATATGTTTTGTTTTTTAATTTTTGAAGTTAAAATACACATGTATTTGTGGTAAAATCAGGTTTAAAACTTTGTATGTGAAATAATCATAAAGGCTTGTAAACTTGTAAAATTTTTCATATTTAATTGAGTACTTAACATTAATATTACATGCTAAAAATGTTTGCATGATCCTAGAATGTGAATCAATACAGGTGATGCACTACATGAACCATAGCTTGTAGTTTTAGATTATTGGAAAGCAGAGAAGTCATGGCACAATAGTCAAGATAAGGGGAATTACGGGGACTTGAGTTGAGAGGGAAACAGGTTTACCCAAACGAAGAAAAGGTTTATATTTACTTCTGCTGGATGAACAGGAGAGAGGTTTCAGTCCTTAACCCTTAACTCTTTCCTTTAATCCCTAGTCATGCAGATATTCATTTGTCAGTTCATTTGTACCCAGAAAACAGAGTGCACATCATATTTTACTGTACATTCCTGACTGAAAAAAACCCCAAAAACAAATAACCAAAAATAATAATAGAAAAAAAGAAAAATCAAACACCAATAAACCCTCCTTCAAGCCAACACCCCAGCAAAAATCCTCCACCATATGGAGTAATTTATAGAGCCATATGTTTTGTCGTGTCCTGCTGGGTATGTGTGTTTATAGTTTCTGGCCCAGATCCTTATTGATTCTAATGAATCAATACAACTTTATTGTTTAGGTCACTGACTTGGCATTTCTTTAAGTTATAAAACAAAACAAAAAACCCTCAAGCTAACCAGCCAAAATCCTCCTGGTTTTGTTCTGCCAATATCTAGCTTGCTACCCTGTATATTCTAATAATCAGACTATAACTTTGATTAGATCATTTGGACCATTTGATGATAATGTTCTACAAGCTGTGTTTTGGTTGCAAAGACACATAGGAGGAGGAAGAAGTCTTGGCTCTATGCTCTAGAGATAAGTCTGCATGCGTTCATAAAAGTGAAAACCTTTGTTTTTTTCATCTTCAGGGATCTCTGCAGAATTTATCGATTCAGAGGTGTTTGTGAAAGATTCAGAGTTACCAGAGGTGAAAATTTTTGGATGTCTGAGTACATTTGGGTAAAAATACTGATAGTATGAACAAATTTGTTTTCTGGGATCATTTAGTCACAACATGAATATTAATGTAGGCTGGTAAGTGGAGAGGCCCTCAGAAGCTCTTTTGTCCCTCAAGCAACTCAGTTCTTGTATCAAGTGGGTCTGTGCTAGAATCTTGTCCTAAGCCTAGAGGTATCCTAGAGGGAGAGCATGTGTGCCTAAAAGAGTGAGTTAATTGTAAAACAAACAAACAAGAACCAAACCCCCCAACAGGACAATACCCCAAAACCACACTGAGGAAATGAGGGAAGAAATTTATTACAGTGAGTTGGGATTTGCATTCAAGTATATAATTCTATCATTACTTTTTCTCTGTTAAGTATTCAATTTATTTTTATACTTTTCTACTGTTTAGCTCCAGCCATCTCCTAAACAGCCTACCTAATAACAGAATCTGGCATCCAGCAGGGCTGACATTCTCATAATTGATATGCCTGTGTTGATGAAAAATTTCCCCCACTTAGGTTCCAGCAGAACACTCTGATTACAGGGAGTGCAGAGCCCAGCAGAAAATCATACATTTTTAAGAATGCATTTTTTTAGATGATTGATGATCACTTCATTAAATATCACTGTTGCTAGGTCTCTGAGTAATGAAATAAAACATTCTTCTGAGTTGCAGGGTCTGGAGCACAGCAAGGCAGCGATGCCACCATCACTGGGATGCTGGGTGTCTTAGGACAGGAGGAAGCAAACTCATATCCCATAAAAAGTGAAAAGTGAATGAAACTAACAATTTTCCATTTGAATTTTCACAGCTCTTTCTGTTGACCCAAGCAGTAACAAGGAGAATTTGTTTCCATGGAGAGCCCTTTAAAATATATTTGGGGTCAAGTTTTCTTGAAACACCACACTACAAAAATCTGATTTATGACTTAGTCTTAAAGAAGAAGCTTCATTCATAGGAAGTTAATTTTATTCAGCAGAAATCTTTTGCAACCTGGGGTGAAGGCCACTAGATGCTTCTAGGCAGTGGTGGTTGCCAGTGTGGGCATCAGGTGAAAACTACACACCACTTTTAGTTTATTGGGCACTTTTCAGGTGTTAATATGTTTAAGCATTTGAATTATGCATGGTGCATCCCATGAGGACTGAAAAAGTGACCAGGAAGAAAAACATCCTTGAATCCTTTCTTAGAGTTGTAGATCTGCAGACAGTGGGATGCATGATACATAAGACTTGTGCTTTTGTAACCTGCAGATCCCATTTTCCTTGTTAAACTACTTCATGAGGATAAAAGCCGTACTTTCAAACTCAAAAAAAAAGCTGATGTTACAGTTCATGCCTTCCCCCCTCCAATTTCCTTCAGCTGAATCTGAAATGCAGAGACATTACTTATTTGTCAAATGCATCCCCTAGTTACATGTATTACTTCAATGTCTTGTTGCTGAATAAACTAGAATCAGATATTTGGAAGATGTGAATTACTGATGTATGAATCATTACTTTTTTTTTACTAAGGCTTAATTAAGCCCTTTCTTCTTTAAAGAAGTAGTTAAGGTGAAATTTTTAATGTCATGTGATGCTTGTATAGGATTGTCAATGAATCTCATTCACAGATAAATTATGGGAGGGGGCACCTGCATCTTGAAAAGCTGTGTGAGGTGATTATGCAGCATGGTAAATGGAGAAAGTCTCTTTAAGTTTCAAGCTGATGAGTAGGTTCAGTAAAATACATCTTGTGAATAATGTCAAGTGACAGTCTGCTTTGATGAACTGTTCAATCTTTATGCTGCTGCAAACTCTTTAGCAAAATAATTAATATAGAATTTAGAAGAAAAAATTGGAGTTCTAGGCTCCATAATAACATTATCACATTACCAAAGAATTGCAAGATATAGGCAAACGACATTCAAGATTGAAATTTCCATAGTAGCCTTAACTTTATTATCTGTTGTTGTCAGCGTCTGCTCCAACAAAGATCGAGCAAATTAAAACTCAATACTTTTTGATGATTTTACAAAAGTTATACTTTAATTTCTTTTTTTTATTATTTAATCTTACAGAAAGAGCTGGAAATTTAAATTTACCTATCCTCTCACCTCTGTTCATTACCTTTTCTGCTCAGGTGACAATAACAGGCTGCTGTGTCATGTATAATTTATAGGCGGAGTGAGTGTTCAGAGGTAACATATTTTTGTAACATATGCTGTGTCTGCTGGTTTGATAAATTTTGAAACAAAAAACTGCAGACTCGGGAGACAGAACAATGACTGTCTTTAAGCATCTCACTGGCCCTCTGCTACTAATGCAACTCTGCCAGGGCTGCTCCTAAGCACTCAGGAATCTGAGGAGCTTTCAAGAGTTGCTGTTTTCATTTAGAAAATGACTATCAGAGTAGGAGCTTCACCTACAGGCAGATTCAATCCTGCCTTGAACGGGATGCATTGTGAGAGCCAGGAATGGACACCATCTATCTTTATTTTCCACTGGTCTAACTTCTGATTGCTTAAAAAGGCAATGTTCAATGTCAAAGTCATGCATCAATTCCTAGCACTGCATCACTGTGCACAAGAGCAGGGGATGATCTCTGTTCTAAGTTATTCCTTTTGTTTAAGGTGATCAAGTTAACAAAATCAAAGAACTCACTGAGCTTGTTCTCATTTTATATAGCATAAGTAACAGTTAATGGAGATGGTATATGCAAGTCAGACAAAAATTTATCAGTCCTCTTCTCTCTCCCTTTGATTTCAGTCAGTATCTGTGAATTTGGAACAACTGTGTGTATTTCCTTGTACCATAAATATACCAGGTGCTGTATTTGTGGTCTACAAGTGTTGATATTGGATATTTGGGATGCTGATACTTAGTGTCTAGGAAGTGAACCAAGGTAATATAAGCTACCTAAAAGAAATTTACCCTGAAAGAAGAAAAATTCCTTGTACCTTAAAAACTGGTTTTTGCAAGGGAGTAATGTGATTCACATTACACAAATTTGTTTCCATAGCAGTGGGAAATAACTAAAGTCACATCTACTTGATTAAATAATAGCACTTACACATTTCTTACAGTGTGATGAAACTGGTCTTTTAGAGAGAAGTGCTGTCTAACCCAGTTATTTCAAAGTAATCATTAAAACAGTCGGCAAGTAAATCTGCATTTTCAATATTTTGAGAAGTAGAGCTATATATCTTTGCTCCAGATTCCTGTGCATTTATGTGCTCTCTGACTCCCCCCTGCACCAAGTTCTTGCAGTCTGAAAGCTGCATGGTACTCTGTAATCTCCGAGTGAGAAGTGCTATGTGCTAGTAAATAGTTTTAATTACTTATCAGCTGACCTGCTGCTCTTCAAATATTTATGTCCTGCGTACTGGAACTTATTTTCCTGCATCAGGATAGGCTTAGATATGGTTTTATATCCTAGAGAGAGCTGCCTTTAATTCATTGTGCTTTCCTTTAAATACAATGAGAATAAATGCTATATACTACCCTTGAATCAAAACCACCTCAGAGGTTACTCTTTTATCAAAGTTGGCAGATGATAGACTACTTCTCTGGCATTCTTCAAATTAGTGTTATACGTGTATTTCATGATATTATCAACCTATTTGATTTGTAAGTCTCTGTTATTGTTGTCTCACTGCCTTTTTCCTTCATCTTTTATGCTGTAATCTTTAAAACCTTCTGAAAAATCATAAATCTATTTATAACAATGTATATGCAAATAAATTCTATTTGAGGCTCAGCATTAAAGATTGCCAATATTCCCACAAAATATCGATAACTTGCTATGTTACATATAAAGAAAACGCAAGTGTTTGAGTCCATCCCTTTCATGTGACAATGTTTGATTTGAGTCAAATGAAGTTTTCAAATTCCTGTCAGCAGTTTTTTGAGGTGAAGACATGTTCTTTCAGCTAAGGAAATGAGTGGTTAATTCCTTTTATGTAAGGGCCAAAATTCCTATTTTGGAGTAGCTATAGTACCTTGTGCTTTGTCCTTTAAGGTAGGCACCGCCTTTCTTAATCCATGGATTCTTAGTGATTTTTAGGCAATAGAAATGGGATTTTAAGCATGAGTTTTAGTCACAGCTGTTAGCTGCCTTGCTATTCTGTATTTCACAGAAGAGGGGAAAAATTTCCTTCTGCAGTTCAGTCTAGGTCTCCTCCTCTTCGGTAGCTCTGATTGCACGTGTGAGAGAGGATTAGGAAGTTAATGCAATGAATGAAAACATCCTCTTTGCTAATAGGTACAAACCTCCCTTCTGTGATTGAGCAGGATGGAGAAAAACACACAACTGAAAAGCTACTGTGAACTTTGTCTGCACTGACAAAGCAGTTTGGTACTTATTTTGTAAATGGTGCTTGAATGTGTCTTCTAGTGAAATAAACTTTCTATTTTTATAACATTTTAATGACTCAGTTAATTACCTACTCCTGGCAGTGAATAGTTATTTCATTCATTTTCCTACTGCTGGATCTATCATATAGTTATTTTATAAAAACTTCTCTTGCAATCTAGATCCTATAGATCAGAAAAGATTTACTAGTAATTCTTCTCTTTAAATTAGAAAAAATTAAATGTGTTACTTTTTTATCTTTCATCCTTTCATGATAGTAAAAAAACAGTGCCAAGAGGTAATGATTGAAAGTCTTGGAACTGCGTATTACTTAATGTTAACAACAACAACAACAAAATTACAAGCAATCAAACAGAGCACTTCCTGTAATCGTGATGAACAAGTTAGATAACTTCCCCACTGTTTCTTTCTTCTTTGCCATTTTTGAGACTGTTTTTGCGCAGTTGTGAAGCACTTTGGGACTTTTGGATAAATACTGAAAGCGTTTTGTCATCTGTGACAGATACTTCTCACTCGATAGGATTTAGGTAATTTGGCAGTTTTCATTTCATGACAGTGTCTGTATCAATTTTACTTTCAATTTTATGCTTACTTTGATTTGCCTTCTATTATGTGGGAGGAAACAAAACAGGAGGGTAACAGAAAATGTGTGCACCTTTCTGTCTTTCTCTATGTTTTTCTATTAAGGAACCCTTTTCTATATTTTCAGTAACTCAGTCCCATCTAAAATTGCTTCATGTTTTTACAAGTTAAAGTCCTTAAAGGACTTTTAAAAATATATTTTGAAGCAATGATCTCAATATAAGGCTTGAACTACAGAAAATACAGTTAAAGACTAGTGCCTTACATGGTAATTCTCTGATTTGCTTTATGTACATATTTCTGTGGCGTGTAGGGACCAAAGAATAATGAAATGCGTCATTTCATTTAAATTAGTGCCCCCATTAATCAAGTAAAATGCTTGTTTGCCCTCTTGTCTGCTACTTTATAATTGAAAGGGCCTTCAGAGACTATTTTAATGCGATAATAATTTGGTCTTAGTTGAGGAAATTAATAAGAAATGCTCTGTTAACTATAAAAAAGGAAAATAAATATATGGGCTAAGTTTGACATTTTGTGAAATATTTTCGGTGAATACTTTTCACCTGTACATCAGTGAATTGTCCTATTTTTTTGTTTATTTATATACTGCAGACAGTAAGTACACTTGTTGCGTAGTCTTAAGACCAGTTCAGAGGTTTTTTCTAGGAATGTGGTCTGATACACAATCAGAAGCTACAAAAGAAAACTTAGTCTTATTTTTATCAATAAATTAACATGGAATTATTCACCCAAACTTCTTAATTTACAGTAAAAACTTATATAACTGTTGATATAACAATGCTAAATTGAACCAACCATGTTTTTGAAAAGCTTTGTTTGTCTATTAAACGTCTGTAAGTTTGCAGTGACTGTCCTTTTTCCTTTCCCTGTGTTGTCTGGACTTCTTAATCGCTTCTCTTTTACACATCTGTCTTGATATGTTTAATTGTCTTATATAACTAGTCTAGTCTAATAATCTTTACTAGTGGGTTTTTAGTGTGTCTTTGTGATTTCACTTAGATTATGCCTGCATTGTCTGTCTGTATGAAATACTGAGACACTTAAAAGCCTATATATATCTATCTTTATAAGATTCCTATGCAACAGAAGCTGTTGTTGCTTTTATTTTATAGCTGCAGGGCGAAGACATGAAGAGATTGGACAATGTGGCTGAGGACTTTCAAAATTCGATGACAGAACAGAGATGTCCAGCATGCCTCTCAATTCTTAGGCTGCTGTGGAAATTTGCCAGACAGTTTTTCAGTTATTTGGAAATACTGTTTCACATGAATGGAAGTGTTACGTTATATCACTTCCATTAATGTGTAGAAATTTTTAATCTTTGAAATGAATCTTTTTGTACTTTCTTCAGATTTCAGATAACGTAGGTGTCTGCTGTTTCATATTCTTAAGTGAGAACCATACCCAGGAACCCTTCATTTGACAGACTGTTATACTATTTGTGGAATCATGGGTGGATCACTGTATTTTACTATTCTGGTTTCTCTTGCATCTGAGGTCAAGGTTTTAGAATTAATTTCTCTACTCCAGCAATTTTTGTCAGTCAAAGCAATGATGTGAATAGGGAATTTTATACAAGTAAACCCGTACCAGAAACGTGAAGGGCACAGAACATGAAATCTGTGATGATTACTGAAGGTTTGCAGAAGTGCAACAGACAAACTGGTCACTGCAAGAATAGGGGAAAAAAAAAATGGTGTTTTTATAGCACAAAAAAATAAGGCGCTGGTTGTAAGGAAGGACTGGCGAGATGCTTCTCAGAAATCCTTTGGGAATGCAGAAAACAGAGTATAACNAACCTTTATATTCTGTTTTTGACTTATTTTTTTTAAGTTTCCAAATTTGAAAACACTAAATTTATATGGCTTGTGAATATTTTATGAGAGCAAAATGCTGGGTTATCTCATCAGCCATGTTTTCCGCAGATCCTTCTGGTTCTTTTATTCTGTGAAAGGAATAATGTTTGTCTGGGTATCAATAATTAATCCTTTGAAACAAGTCAGACCGTAGCTACAGTATGATAACTGACGTCAGTGTAACCTAATATGCAAAGAAATGCTGTGGATAGGCCAGTTTAGAAGTACTTCTTACCTCACATTTAGTTAGTTTAGCCTTTGCTTTCTGTTTCCTACAAGTCCAACTATTACAAGGGGTTTGGATGTCTCCATAAAGCTGTTCATTTCTCAAGTTGTCATTTGTTTTGTTTATTAATATTCCAGAGAAAACTTGTGTTGCCTAAACTGCTCTAGAACAGGTGAACAGCTGCAGGGTGTGGTGTTTTTTTTTTTGTTTTGCTTGTTTTTAGCACTGGTACTTAGTAACTATTAAGGTGGAGACTGTGGATGGTAGCTGTATCTGACAGAAGGCCTCTACCATGGCAATATATTCAGTAGGTACCTGAAGTCTTAACATTCGCTGTACAGTGCCCAGCTTCGGAGAATGCAGCATAATATTATGGTTTTATATAAATTTAAGACCCCTATTTGCAGATTTCCAAGTGGTGAATGAATCTATAGAAGGACATGAAATTAAATTATTGATAGAAATCTAATAATTTTAAACACAGTGTTTTAGGCATTTGCCCAAGAGAAAGGAGAAACAGTCTCATATGCAAAATTATCCTTCTTCACGTAGCACCTCCTGGTGGCTTTGGGGAAACAGGGGAATGAAGAGGAAAGGAACATAAATGTAGATTCCTACCTTGTAAGAATGGCCATTTTCATAATATTGTTGATGTGATATAAAACATTTCATAAAATGCCATGCTCTAGGAATGCAATGCTGTTAGAGATAAAACTGCTATTTGCAGTCATCATTATCTAAAGCAGCCCTTCCTAACTGCTCCAAACTATGTTTTCGTATTGTATTCCCTACTGCATGCTTTAAACTAGCAGCAGCTGCCGTTCTGACTTGCCCTTTCTCATCTCATGTTATCTAGGGTGGAATTCAAAGGCCAGTACTGTGTTTGCCTCATTTGTGTTACTGTTTTTGAATATCTGCTTAAATTGATCATACTGCTATCTCTTGAGTCATGTGGGCATGACTCAATGCTCTGTATGTCTTTACAGGTGATAATTAATGATTTTTGTGTGATGTTCAGCTAATTACATGTTAGATAAATGAGATTATCAAATTATTTTCCTTGTTTCACCACACCTCATTTTGGGTCTTTTCCCTCACATTGACTGCCTGTTTAATATGTTTTTTAACAGCTTTTTATACCAAGTTTTTTTTAGTTCCTCATATGAGAGAGTACTTTCCAGGTTGTTTTCATGGTGTCAAGTGCTTTTAGGGCTCTTAAAAAGACAGATTATTGTTAGATGATGTTTTAAGATGTCATAATAATTTTCAGATTTTATTTTTTTGTTGGCCTGATTTGGATGAGGTGTCTATACAGTGGTTCTGTGTTTGTAGAAATATTTTAATGATGAAATGGAACAGGCAGGACTACATTTTTAAAGCCGTTTAATGTTGGTGGTATTTTGCCTTTTTGAGTCCTTCTTTCTAAAGGTTACTGTGTTCAAGAATCCCGGCCCTTATGTAATCTAAATCAATATTTATTGCTGAAAATAGAAGACAAACCATTGAAGTTTCTTGTCCAGGTCTGTGTCTAACCATTGGTAGAACACTGAGTACCAATTAATGTACATGACATCTCATCTTGCTCTTTTCCATTTTCCATTCATTAAGTTTGGGAAATATATATTTCACAATATGCTGCCTCTCACTTCATTTATCTGTGTGTTTCTGTCATCAAGTAATTAATATAATGAAAACTGGTAAGCAGAGTGGGTAAAGATCCCTTACTTGTAATATTGAACTTGTAAATAATTAAGCAACTATCGTCACTGTCAAGTTATTTTAAGCACCTTTTTCAGGTGTTGGTGTTGGTTACTCAGTGCTTTGAAATGAGGAAATAGCAATGAAACAAGACTATACACTTAATAACAAGACTGAATTTTGTGTTCAGTGTAGAAAAAACAGCCTTTAAACCTCCTTTAGCGATCTCTGCACAATTGCATAATGACTTGGGGATAAACTTTTCCTAATAATTAACTGCCAATTAAGTAAGATAAAAAGCTAGCCATGTAGATGAAAAAATATAAACTATCCCAACTGAATACAAATATTACATAACAGCAACTAATCTACATATTAATTGTACTACAATAATGGCAAGAGCTAGGCTGATCATAAGAGTCTGTTCCAAATCATACTTGGCAGGGGATGATTGTTTCATTTAAATTTTAATTAAGAAATAATATGGGTGGGAGATTTTAATAGAGGTGAAATAAGTAGTATAAATACAGAAGTATAGCCATTCAAATGTATTACAGACTTTAATACCTTTAGAGAATCAAATACTGAATAGGTTTGTCATGTTTTACTGCTCTATTCTATTGGCAACCAAAAGTCAGTACAGCAAAGAACTGTAGGTTATGAAAACCTTTTCAAAATATAAAAGCTGCCTTTCTCCTTCAATGAAGTAAATTGCCTACTATTTCACTGAGTGATAAGAAATTATAAATTATTTTTATACCTTATGAGCAATCACATCCATTGACAAAAGGATTGGGGGTAAGGAACATGTACACAATAAAAGAATTTTCTAACCTTAATACTTACAAGTTCACTAACATTAAAGTCAACTTTTTAATTCAGCTTTTTTTTAGTGATATGTGATTTTCTATAGCAAGGTCTGTAGTTGTGAGTGTTTTTAGCAAAGTGTGCATCTGTGCACTTTTAAACAAGGGTTGCTGGGTGAAAAGATCAGAAGAGACTGTGGTTTTATCCTGACTCTGCCAATGACTTCTCTAGTGACTGAGTTAGGCAATTAATCAACACCTCTCTTTCTTATCTGAGACTGAGATAATTATATCTCCTTTACTATGAAAACCACATTAATGCATTCAGTATAAACTTTTACAGAGTATGAAAGCTCACTGTGCAATGCAGAAGGAGGGCCATGGAGCAGAATCTGCTGTGCAAAGCTTATAGTTCTGAAAGACAAGCTCTAGCAGATACAAAAGGCAGAGAAGCTGGTGGGAAGATGGAAGGAGATGGCATGTGTAGTGTTTTAAACAGTCTCTAGCTTTCAGGACTGTGGGGCTCCCATGGGCCGGGGTCCTGCCTGGTGCCCTGGCAGGGTGGAAGGCCCTGGCCTGGAGCCTTCTTGGGGCCAGCCTGGGACAGCAGCCTGTAGGTCGGGCAAGGGGAACTGGCTGTGGGCTCACCAAAGCTGGAAAGGACAGGGCTGTAGGAGCCCTGGGGACAGCTGCTAGGACCAGTGGGCCTTGGAGATGTCTAGGTTGCCTAACCTTCAATATTGTTTGGAGTATGGAGCCTAATTTTCTCTTTTCTGGTTTATAATCAAAACCCTCATGGTGGTGAAGGCATTTCTTTGGGACTGATCTCTATGGCTTGGTGATGCTTGGTCACCAGTTGGCTCCAGCCAAGCATTGCTGTGCTGGAAACGCCTCATTCCATGTCGTACATCGCTGTCCTCTGCAATGAGCTCATTTCTGTAGGTTGTGCTCTGTGCGTGTACAGCACAGGATATGTCTTTCAATGCCGAGTGCAAAACATCTGATTCACTGTGTCCAAATTTGTCAGTGAATGAGGTCCAGTTATGCAAATACCAAGTAATTTTAAACTTCTGTTACGTTATTTTCTTGAGAAGTGTACTGAATTACTGTTGTAACTCTGAATAATTTGTTATTATCAATATAGTAACATCATGCTCTGCTGTAATTGCTAGTAAGAACATGGAGCTTGCTTTCTGGGAGGGAAACTAACAGAGAAAAAAGGATCTGATTAGCTAATTAAGTTGCAATGTTGAGCTTCTCTAAAAACAACTGTTGGTCTCCACATTACATTTTTAGCATTGTTCTATTGTTCTTTGCTGACAGATTCAGTGAAATTGCTCTATTAGTTCAGTGCTACTCTCAGGAAGTGCCTGTACACTTATGTCAGGCTGTGTCCTCAAGGTCATCTCACAGCTATGGTTTTGACCATCACAGGATCATATTTCTACTGTAGTAATAATCACATAACCAGCATCAAGCATCTTTGCTTGTGTAAAAGATATCCCAACGGGGGTGAATGGCAATTGATTTCTTGCTTAGTGGCCTACAGATGAGTAATCTATAAACAAGATCTTTCAAGGTGTTGGTCTGTTAAGAGTGCTTGGAACACTAATGGAGATCTAGTGCTCAGGAATTGCTTCAGCACTGAATTTTGCTGCCTCTCCTATTATTATTTTGCAAACCTTGTCAAGTATTCAGGAAGTCGTTAGTATTATGCTGTCAAGCTCATGGCACAGTCTGATAGTTTTTCTGTGATATGATTTAAACACTGTACAATCCATGCTGGCTTTTCCTGTCGCTTCCCTTGATGTTTGTGCAGCACCCATGACTGTAGCACCTTGCAGGCAGTTACAGAGCACGACATCCTTGCTGCAGCATCCATGAGAAACTGATATGAATTCCAGTGCATGTGACTCATCAGTGAGCCTGGTGCAGCTGAGACTCCTCTAATTTCTAGCTCTTCATTCTGAGAGAGCCAGTTACTGACAGAATAATTCCTGTGATATATTAAACACTTTCATTGAAATACAGGTTCACTGGTAGCGTGGCAGCTCCCTGCAGATTCTTTGTGATGAATTTTGTCCCCCTCACACTTGATAATTGCTGTCTTGTTACATCATGCTTCTCAGTGAAGGTTTACTCAGATAATTAAGCCTAGTGTTAGGAAATTAAAATTGTACATAAATTATGTTCACACCTACTATGCATTATTTTGAACTGATGCATCCAAAGGTCTTTCAGTGTATGTCTGACAAATTCATTTATATGTAACTATATAATTGCTTACAGAGCTGTTGTCAAATATGCTTGTAATGAAGAAACATATAGTATATTTGGTGCTAAGGATATGTTCTGAAGATGTAATGTCAAGGAGAGTATTATTATCTAGTTAGTCTGATGCCTTATAGAACATTTCTATTTCTCTTATTTCTAAGGAGATAGTGGCCAAGTAGGTTCTTAATTTCATCAAGCAGGGATCCAGGAAGATAGATGTTTGGTTTTCTATAGCTGTTTTTGGCCCTACCTGTATACTTTCACTGTCAAATTGCTAAATATTAACTAACCCAACTTACTTTACAGGAGGCCCAGAAGATAAATGGTGGTGGAGATACACAGGCAGATGGAGCCTGCAAACCAACAGATGAAAAAGAGGAGAATGTGGCAGCAGAAGTGGGATGGATGACGTCTGTGAAGGATTGGGCAGGAGTCATGATATCTGCCCAGACATTAACTGGCAGAGTACTTGTAAGTTTTTTGTTTTTATTTTAAAAAACATTTTTAAGCACTGTGTCCCAGCATTTCTGGAGGATTTCTGATTGGTTTGTTGCATCACCACTGAGTCAATCCCAATTTCTCAATTCTAAAATAGCAGACTAATTCCCACTGCAAGAGAGAGGCAGAGACAACAAGTAAGAAAAACTGCCAGTCGACTCCCCAGCCTATTTCACCACTCTGGCCCGATGATTTTGAACTAAAAACAACAAATGTATTAATTTCATGTTAGGTGTTAAAACTGTAGACACATTTTATGTGAAAGTAAAATTGTGCTTGGAAGAACAGAAGCAAACTTGGCAAATAAGCCCAGTGTTAAGAATGTAGAGAGTGGTCAAACCGCAAAGCAAAGACAAGATTGAATTGGCTATGCAATGAAATTTGTGATATATTCAATAGCCTAATAATGATTTTATATTCTCTTCATATTTTTCTTTATTAGCATAGAAATCCTTCAAACCTGAGAACAGTTATGTATCAAATGGAGAGAGATGATTATAATGTGGTTTAAAGAGAAGGAAACTTTTTTGTTTTTCACTTTATTTAAACATAATTGCTTTAGAGCATTTCCAGTATTAAAATGCAGGGGTTTTCTGTGGAGTTCACTGCAGTAAAAAGTGTCTCATATGTAATTTTGATTAGTTTTCTTTTTAGAATGCACATACTTATAAACTTGAAGCTAAAGTGATTTAAATCCCATTTAAAACTTTAGAGAATCCCAGTGAAACTTGTTTGAGTTAAACTGAAAAAGGATTTATGTCTTTGATTGTTTACTTTGGTTAGGAAATATTTTACGGTGAATCAGTTTTGGGCTATAGAGTAATTATTTGGATGGGGAGGGAATGGAGGAAAAGAAAAGTGATTGCACTATTTAATGAAGTCTTCTACAGCAAAAGTTGAGGTGACTTAATTGCCACTGCATTGTTTGGTTCTGTAAGAAGAATATTTTGATTATTTTTCATAAAAATACCATTCTTCATTTTGTTTATGTTTGTTGCTGGCTTTTATCAATAGCTAGGAAGTGTATTCCCTTGCTGCTTTTAGCACTACATGTCTTCTATGTGCAACTGCCATATTGACAGTCTTTTAGGGATTGTCTTCTAAAAAATGGCTTTCTACATGTTTCCTGAATCTTCAGTGTTAAAAATGAAAATCCTTAAAGTCCTGCTTCTAGCTCCAATTTAAGTATCAAGGCTTGAAATCCCCCAAATCCAGAGTTCTCTGCTCTCACCTCTGCAGTCGGAAATTGCCATCTTGATTTTACTGTAATGGGAATACAGATATAAACCAACAATTGGGACCTAATATACATAACGTCAAGTACATTTTACTTCAATACAGTGGGAGAACTTAACATTGTTTGATGACTCATTTATTTCTTTGGGGTGTTTTTTACAGTTTACCATTGCATTTTATAAGGAACCAGCTGGCCAATGTCATTGGGTTAGGTTATTTCTGAGAGGGTATTTATAGTCATGTCAGGGTATAACAGCACATATTGTGCACATCTGGGTTTATCAGTATGCCTAACCATCTGAGAAATAAGTAGTGAGGCATGGAACCTCTTAGTTAATTTTGGTCAGTTTAGAAAACAAGGCACTTTTATTTTAATATAGCACTTTAAAAATTCAGTATTTGAATTGATGGGACACAATTTATGGAGGATCATTTCCAGAATGGACCATTTGGCTGTAATTTAAATTTTACTTTCTGAGAATATTTGCTGAAGGTTAACTGCTTCAATGAAAATTTGTGCTAGAGGGTAATATTCTCATTATTTTTAGATACAGGATGTAGCAAAATGAAATCAATATTTATGTTAAAATGTATTGTTTCCAAATATTAGGACTTAATGAGAGATTACTACTAATTTAATACAGCCTGTTCCTGCCAGCTACTATATTTCTGAATTGAAGTGCAGAATTTGTTTTTTCCCCCGAACAAGAAGGAATTAGTGATTTCACAGTTCTCTGAAATCAAAATTGTATGAGATATCTGCAGCTAAAGAAATTATAGTACACCTCTGCACTGTAAGAGTTTAAATTAAAATTAATCTTATACATCCAATGTTAAAAAAGCAGTCCAGCGAAGATGGACTTGGGAAAAGAGTTGCAACTGAACTTCAGTTCAATGTGATCACCTGAAGGCTGTTGTGGAACTGCTGCCTGGGTTGATTTGGGAACTGAAGGAGATAAGTTAGTGCAGTCTGGAACACAGATCAGTGTAAAGTGGAAGCTTATTTGTGCTCTCAGCTCATGGTAAAAGCTCCCATCATTATTCTTACCTGGACAGACATTTTTTTTTCCACAATGAATTGTAGTGGAATGTCAAGTGCTGTTTGTAGAATCTAAAAGGGCTGCTTCTAGGAGCTCTCCCTTCTGGGTTCTGTCACCATATCTTTGACATGTCTGATCTAGCTATCATTTCTTCTTTAGTAACCTTACAAAACAGCTTTCTGATTTATTGTACTAGTTTGTCCAGGTGCCTTGTGAATATTGAAACAAATATTTAAATAGTGGCTGCTTCCATAATTACCTCTTTAATTTTTAAACTTTACGGCTACCCACAGGTGAAGGAAATAAAGGCCATCAGTAGAGAAGATACAAGAAAATGTACATATTTAAAGGTTATAGCTTCGTAGTGTAGTACAAGATGGGACATGGACATTGACATTGCACCATTTGTACAATTCTCTAGTGAAATAAAATACTTCTATTTATATAACAGATGCAGACTTGAAGGCCTTAGGCAACATTGTAGCCATAGAACTACTTGAAAACTTTTAAGACAGAAAATACTTTTTTTCCAACATAATTTCCAAAATCACGTGTTTTAATGCATCTGCTGGAAAGTGAGGGATGTTTGTTACTTGTTATTCATAGTCTGAGTCATTGGAGACAATTAATGAAATAATTTCATCCATTCAGAGACAAACACTGAAGTCTTTGATAGAGATAGTTCCCCTCCACATAGTTTTCTTAAAAATATTTAATTCCTTAGTCACTGTGAGGGAAAGAAGGGTTCTGTACCTGAAATTAATGTTGGAAAAACCCAGTCATATTTGTCATCTCCACTCCTCCCATTTCATTCATTAGAGGGAAAATTACATTTAAAAACTAAACAAATAGAAGAAAATAGAATCTTATTGTTGGGAGCACCGTGAGAAATGAGAATGAGAGATGTTAAATAGTTAAACTGTTGAATTTTCAAAGCATTTCACTGTCACTTGCTTATCACTATGTCAACTGAGTGTTTCCTAGCCTTTAATTCTTGTCTGTAAGAGATGTAAAAGTGGCATGTGCTAATTGTACTAATATTGAGTGGTTTCAGTAGTTTATGTGAGTATAATACTGAAATAGAAATAGACATTCTTACTACTTTAGCAGCAAAATTCTATTCCTGACATTTCATAAGTGGTTTAGACACAAAGAAATATTCATACTGCCCGGTTTCATCTGAAGGGTGGGCTTTGGAGGAAGAGATTTGTATGAGGCGATGCAGTTAGAAACTGTTTTTGTTTTTCGAGGTAGTGCAGCTGGCTAAGCATGGTGCCTGCAGTTGTGTGGCCAGAATATCCTTTTCCCCCTGTGCTTTAGCTTTGAGAGGCATGACTGGAACATAATGTTCTTGGTACCACAACCTTTGAAAATGTGACTTTTGCTCTTAAAATGTAGATCGGAATTAGACATATGTTTTAAAAATGTGTCCAGATTAAATTGCATAAGCACATAGTTTTAAGAACACACTAATTGAAACCGTGCAGTTCTGTCTGTATTTGATATTGAGCAGCATAAGTATAAATAACAGTAAAAGGTAGCAGTTTACTTAAAATCTGTTCAAGGAAATACTGATTTGCTTTGAAGTGTTGTAAAATGCTGTAGATGATGGAAGTATCATATTTTTGAGGTGGATTTCTCAAAGAATTCATAATTAATCTCAAGATGCAGGAAATTAAACATGTTTATGATCTGATTTTTCTTCCTGAAATTATATCCTCTGAGTAAGAAGAAAAAGATTTTTTAATTAGATGGAGTGTTTAATATACAGAAGGAATTTACATGTAAATTATTGAATTTGACACAGTTCAATCTATGGAAAGTTGTTGACCCTTGACTGGACTTCAGAAGAACTATTAAAAATCATGTGGAGGGCCTCTATAATCTTCAATTATATAAGTATTTTTATTAAGTTTTCCTGGGAAATATATGTAGGTATTTTATATGCTTTTTGATTTTGTTTGCTTGTGTGTTTCGGGTTTTTTTTTTTCATTATTTTTCACAGCTAGATTTATCCTTGCTACTTTTTTATTTACTTTTTTTTTGTCTATTTGTTTTTTGTTATGAATGAGAGGACTCAAGTTCTTGTAATGTTGAGGGGGAAAAATCCCCACAATCTCTTGTGATAAGAAATTTCACTTTGGCAGCTAAAAAACTATTAAACAGTATAGAAATGGTGCGGTTTCAAAAAAGATAGTGACTGTTGTCTCATTGCTTTAATGAGAGTAGGTGCTCAAAGGATAATTTTGTATTTTACAGATCAGGAATTGGAGAAGCAGGTGCAGTCGGTATACATATACATTTTTGATGGTGTTCTTGGCAGTATCAGCTATTTCACTAGATTTTCAAAGCAGGAAGAGAAACCTTGAGCAAACATGAGTGCAATATCAGAATTTAAATAAGAAGTTTAATAAGTTTTCTCAAGGATAGCAAAGCTCTCATAAATTTCTTTCTTTATCTTTCAATTTGGACCATTTCATCCTGGAAGTGTCCTGTAACCAATCTTCTTGTGAAATTAACATACATTTTTGTTTTCCAAGCCTGTGTAATGTTCTTAGGATGCAGTTCATCTGAATAGGAACTTAATTTAGAATAAAATATATTAATTGACTGGAGAATAGAAATTGAATGCATGCTTCAGTGATTTAGTCTTTCATACTCATAATACTCAAAGCTTTTTACAAGGCTAAACATGACACTAGTTTTTCAGCAGTGAAGCACATGCATTCTTTGATAAAAGAATTTGCTTTGCAGTCTGTCTCTGACATTACAATTTTTCTTAGATAGTTAGGCAAAGTTTGGTGGGACTTACAGAATCCTCTAGTCAGCAAAAAAAAAATAGTGCCATATTTTCCCTTTAGCTGGGATCTAGGTTTCTGAGCATAGATGAGAAAGGGAAAGCCTTTCTCAGCTTCTAGATCTGCCTGTGCGCAGGCAGGAGGCACAAGATGTTCCATGTCTGGGTGGTATGGTTTGGATTAGTTTGTGGTCCATCCCTCTTTTTTTTTTCCCTTTCCCTTTATTGTATGTTTTGATTTTTGTTTTGTTTTGTTTGCTCCTGCC
>VXBU01003240.1:0-36299 GCA_013400315.1 Bombycilla garrulus | reverse complement strand
TTTTTTTTTTTTTTTAGTTATTTGAGTTCTTGGAGAGGGAAAGATTTATGTATATATTTTAGATTATGTACGATTACATTTGTATAAAAGTTCCCTTTTCCTCATCATGGTCAACAAGTAAGAGAAATGACCTAAGGATGAAAGGGCAGAGTTTTCTCGAGTTAGGGCATTTGTAAAAAGACAGTGCCCAAACTGCTGAGAAGGTACCTTGCAGTGTGTCAGTGTAACTGCACAGATCTGGTCATTGCAGATGTGCAGAGATTATAAACTGCTTATCAGTATTTGGTACTTACCTACCTACTGTTCATAGGGAATGGTTTGTCTCTTTGGTTATTTTTAATCCTTCTTAGGCCTTGCTGGCTCATAAATGAATCCAAGAGATGAATTCTAGATTGCCTTAATCTGTGACAATGATGTGGGCTATTTCCAGGGTTTCCATAGGAATAGGAACAATGTTCTCCATGTAAGTTCATGAGATAATGATAATGGAATAGAGTAGGAAGTGTTGAGTAAGTCTTGTTCGTTTCTATGGTAACTGTAGCTAGTTTAAGTTCCAGTTATGCATTTTCTGAATATTTATTTATTATTGATGGTAGCAAGTGGGGTTTGTGGAGTTTTTTTTTGGTCTGGAGCAAAGGGTGGGCTTCTGCCCGGAGTCTTGTGAGAAAGTTCTTCTGTTGCACATATGTTTTTAAAACTGCATTCTTAAATTGTGCATGTAGTTGCTACATGTAGATGTATAATTTCTGATTATCCCTGTACTTTGTATTTTTGGGAAACTGCAGTAATTTCAGTGGATCTTGTACTTAAATAATGTAGTGGTTAAACTAAAGTAATAAAAATAAGAGCATGCGAACTTCCCCATATGAGGTGATATCTAGGACCAAGAAGGCAATTTTTTATCAGCTAAGACACTGTAATATGGGAATAAAGCTGGCTGGTTTAAATTCTTTCACCACTAGCTTGCTTTTAGTATTATTTTCCTTGGTATATTTTGGACAATGCTCTCAGGCACATGGTGATTCTTGGGGTGTCCTGTGCAGGACCAGGAGTTGGACACAGTGATCCTGATGCACCCCTTCAAATTCAGTATATTCTATGATTAATGTATGCTAAATTTAAACCCTCTTTTCTATGAGGTTCTTCATGAATACATAGCTAATAAAACACAAACTGTTTTTCATACTCAATTTTACCGGTATTCAGTACTGCTATGTGAAGAATGGGTTAGATTAGCATAAGGTGCATGTAGTGGTAACATCAAATCAAGAAAAGAATTAACAGTACATTTCATAAGGAAATATTCTTAAAACTGGACTTAAAACATTGCATTTGAATTCTTAGCTCAGAAAGTGGAAAAAATAGAAAATCAGTGTGTACAACACACATGCAATTTGTCTTAATTAAAATTCCTAATTTTTATAGGCCTCCATTTTGTAAGCCAGATCTCACTGTTGCCTAGTGTACCTTATTTTCAGTCAGGTTGTAGCTGCTGCTATGGAAGTTACCCACTGTAAAGTTATCTTCAGACTGTGCTGCAGTGACCTTTTTGACCTCTAGATAGTTGACCATGCTTGCAGAAACCATTCTAACAGTATTTAGAAGCATGAGGCTTTTCCTACAGTGGGAATAAATATAATCTGCTAATGCTTTTTGCAAGTACCACTTTCTTTCTTGGCTAACTTAAGGCATCTGTGGCATTCTGTCATTAAAATGAAGAAAAGCAAACACATTTTAAAATAATGTGTCAAGTTTTGAAGGGTGTGACTATTTGGAGAAAGTCAAGAACTTGGTTGCTATTCAGATGGCAAGGCTGATTTAGATAAACTTCTATTGCAGAAGTCTTCATTGTTGAAAAATTGTTGTAAGACTTTATCACTATTGATGACCTGTATTGCTGTATATGCATGTCAAAACATAAGTCAGGGAAAGTCTTTGCTACTTGTTTCTTGTATAAATCCAGAATGAAAGTGAGGAAATACAGAAATGTGCCTTCTGGTAATGCTGTATTCATCCTTATGGTAAGAGTGCAGTACAGGGGAAATACACCTTCCTCTTATGGGCCACTGACAATAGCCAGGTATTGAACAAAAGATAAGAACACAATTTTGCATATTTACAAATCTCACTAGAGGGGACAGATGGCTTCCCCTAAAGCATTTGTGCTGTTCCCATGTGAAGGGATGCTCTGATGATGCAGCTGATAATATTGCGGGTTTTTTTGTGGTTTTATTTTCTTCTTTTTGTTTAGTGTATTTGAAAAAATTGTGCTTGTAATCAAAACACTGATGTGATAATGATTATTTTTGAAGAAAATTCTGTGTATGTTATTGTACAGCTCTACCATCAACAATTTGTTCTCAGGCATGGGTTAAATGGAGCAAACTGCTAATCTTGTGGTAAAAAGAAAAATCTCCATTTTGATATTCAGAAAAATTTTCACACAAAATATTGTCTATCAAAATCAGCTTCCTTTTCCTCCTTAGGTACTTTTTTTAAGGTATTTACTTGACTATTCACAGGTTTCTTTAGAAATGTTCTCAGCATATCCCTCCTGGTGTCCATAATTATAAGTGGCTCCTTAAATTTGTGTTGCTTTGGCTCAGGAGATACCTCTCTGCTTTAATTAATGCTTGGTTTCAGCTTCAAATGCTGCAGTAGAGACAACTTCAAAGCTTATTACTGAAGCTGCAGCAAGTCCCACTTTTCCTGTGAAGTCTGATGTCTGTATTGGTAAGGTTTGGAAGGCTTGGTTCCATCTGAAGTAGTAACACTGTATTTGTCTTTCTGAAAAGGGAGCAGGTAATCTAGTGGTTGAAAGAAGTAAAAATCAGGGAATGTTAACTGCCTGTTCCATGTGTTTCACCTAGAAGCTAGAAGCTCTCAGAACCTTCCCTAAATCCACAGCGAAATACCACGAGTTTAAGGGTGAAACTTCCTTGTCTGCTTGAATGATCCTGCTCTCTTCCTTCCTAGATAGTCTTCATCCTGCCAGTGCTTTCCTTTATCTTGGGATAAAGCTAGGAGAAACATTTTGAGTAGGGGAGATGGGTGACAAAAGGGAAGGAGACACAACTTTTTGAAGTTTGAAACAGTCCTGGTGACTCTTTCAGTCTTGTCAAGACTGCTTTTACTCATCAGAGCTATCTAGGATAGGTGGGTGAAAAGGCAACTTCTGCAATGTAATGCAATGCCTTCTCATGAGCTGTGGAATTGCTAACTGTGACTGTGAAGAGGGGGTCACAAAACTGACTTAATTGAGGCAGGGTAAATATAGAATGAGAAAGGCAATATTTGGTTCTTCCTCTATTTCTGGTCCAAATGTAAAAAAAAAAAAATTCAAACCAGTTTGTTACTGCTTAGAATGGTTATACCACTTGGAAACCAAAAGTGAAATGTGGAACTCAATCCTGCCTGTAGACTGTGTGCAAACTAAGCCATCCAGTTTTGTCAGATGCCCACAGTTCCCTCACTGAAAAACATATAACTCCTACAGACTGTTCAAAAAATCAGTTTGTGCCTGTCAGAGGTAAAATCTTGCAAAAATTACTTTAGTAGAGATGAGTAGATTTTAGTGAGATGTTTGATTGTTGTGATATACAAAATGCAATACTGTCATGAGCCTGCTGCAGAATACTAAGCTCTTGGTTCTTGTCAGCCATTATATATATAATCCTATAACATGTGTTCTGAAGGTGCTGAATGTCCCTTGAGAAAGTATAGCTATGTTTCTTGGTAACAAATACAAGTATATTGTCAACAGTTCAGTGACAATGTAAAATGTTTGTAATATCCCTGGCAACTGTTTAATTTTATGTTTTTTTCCTTATTTTTTAATCTATTCATTATGACAAGGGAGAAAGTCTAGTCTTGTGACTTCGGATGCTTTGTTTTGGATTCTTAAACCCAGCCAACTCAAATGCTGTAGGGTTGACTTCAGCCTTAGAGAGTGTGGCATTAGGGCAGTTGCTGCTTGATCTGTGTGGGCTGCAAGTGTCATTGGACTGTCTGGACATTGTTCCATGCTGCCGTTTCTTTTCCACGCTACAGTTTAGCACCCATGCATATGTAAACTGTACCTGGACCAGTCAGTTCTCTTGTTTCAGCTAAATGAGAGCATTCTATATTCTGCTCTTAAGAAATTCAGCAGGATATTTCTTGCAAATCATAGAACTTTGCTCAGATGTATTTTTTCAAGGCTGAAGGTTTGTGTTTTTTGTTCTCAGCCATACCCAGAGCAAATTTTGTCATTGATGCTTATATCTGACTCGCTTCCATGAATGTGATCAAGCTGCTCACTCAGACAAGGTTTGAAAGCTGTTTTGTGCTGTACTTAGAAGATTTAAAAGAATATAAGAAATAATTAAGTAGAGGTGGATCTGTAGTGTTTTTGTACTGCAAAACAGCAACATAAATTAGCACATAGAACATAAAAGGGGTAACAGAAAAGCATTGGAGAAACCTGTAGGTATTTTTATATCAATCTGTAAGAACTTGTTGTAGTAATTTCCCTATAGATTATTAAATTTTCTGATTTGCTTTGTTTTCTCTCATGGTAAATAGTACAAAGCTATTTTTGGTAGACTGGTGGTTTTCAATTTGCTCTTGTAGATGGCTGTGAAAAGTAACTAAGAAAATCAAGTCAACAGTTAATGGGTTTACAGTTGCTGTTTGGTATTTGTAAGAACTGTTAGAAATTTTAAGTGTCTCCAGGGTGGAAAAGGTTGACAGGCAGATTTAAAGCCTTAAATCTTTGGGAGGAATTAGTTGTGCAGAAAACTCTTCTCTTTTGGAAGTATCTTCTAGAGGATCCATGATATATGGTATGTTCCATAACAAAAACTTTTAATTTCCTAAGCACTTTTTTTTACCCCTCAAAAGTGATGAGAGCAGTGTGAATTCAGTAGCTGCAGCATGTGACTGCTGAAGTTTGACATGTTTTCTGTTCTCAGGTATAACATGACTTTGAACATGCAAGTAAATTTCGTATTCCTCCTTTGTTTCTGTGCAATCTAGGGATGAGATTAATTACCCATGATTGTAAAAAGCATTGAAATCAGCTTTTAGAAAGTAGTGAAATCAGGAATTTATTAGTTTAATTGTTTTTTTTCTCTCTCCCGATACATATTTTCTGGTCCAAAATACATTTCTGTGCTATACAGTTAAAACAGTCTAATATTATGAAATGCATATGTTCTCTCTATATAATTTTTTATACCTATATGTCAATGATTTTTACTTACATATGATGCATTTGAAGATTGTATCATCATGTATCAAAATATTTTTTCACTATACAGGCTCTTTTCCATAGTTTTTTTGTTCTGCACTTCTGCTTTTTTAAAAATCTCTTTCGGATCTGATAGGTGCAGACAGATAAACAGTCTGAATTTTTCCTTGCTGTTCAGTCCATTAGAGTTATGAATTCCCTTTTAGGAGATGCCTTGGGCATCAACACTAGTTGCTCATGGTCTATTTATAGCTGGTGGCTCTTGATATGAAAGACCAGTTTTTTTAATGATGCAGTTCCATTGCATATCCAAACCCATTGTTTTATTTCTACAAATGAAAAGCTTGCATGTATGAGATGTTTTATTTCACTTAGAGAATGCATCTTGTAGTGTAAAAAACACGTTAAATCTGGTTTTATAAAATTGAAATTATTTAGCTAATTGAGTTATCATGAGTTAGTTGAGTGATATGGAATTACAGGAATAAGCATAAGATGAAGCTTGAAAACTGATGGTTTGCCACAAAGTAAGCATTGCACTGAGAGAGCCTTGAGCTTTGTCTTACCTCCTGTAGCTAAGAATACTGACATCAGATGCTTGTACTTGTAATGAAATCTCTACTCATCTTGCTGATTATTCAAGGAATAGGAATATATGAAAAAGCTTGAAAAATCTTCGGTTTTGTTACACTTTTCACAATTAGCATGCTTATTGAAAATAGCTTTATTACCTGCTATTAAGTATAATTTACAGGTACAGTGATGAGTATGTATAAATTCTCTTCCCTGTTTGGTTTTAAACAAGTTTTAATATTGCAACAGCTTCTGACTTGGCATGAGTATTGGTATTTTACTCTTTAGGTGTTGATATAAGAAGATCCATTGTTTTTGTCAGTAGTACAAAAATGTAGAAGAAGCAGTTTTAAGTTTGGTTTGGTACAGTTGAGTTTGTTTTTTGTTTTGATTTTTTTGTTGTTTTTATTAAGTGATCTCTTTGCATTAAATTAGGCATCACCATTTGGTGTGGTTGGATTCAAATTTCAAGACTCCCAACATTTTTTCAGCAAATCATGGCAGCATGAGCTCTATAGGGATATAATACGTAGTTGGCAGGAAAATACTCTACAGAGGGAATTTGGCTAGGTATTTGCAAAGCCCTGTGTTCACCTGATGGAAGCTCAGAGGATGGAACTGATGACACCATATTTCTTTAGATTTTTTATGTTATTCTTAATGAATATTTTGACCTGTTCACTTGATACTAAGTTAAGGCATGCTCTTTTGTTCTTTTTGATGTGATAGCACCTGATACAACTTGAATACTGTAAGGTGAACTACTGTTTATCTGCTGGTTCATCATATAATTTATTGCAAATGAAGGAGGTAATGTTTTTTGTTACCAGTTCAGCAGGTGTTTTCTTGAACATTCAAAATGCTCAGTCCTTCTTTAATCTTGACCATATTTTCTTTTTGTATTGAAGGTGTCAGACTGTACCCGACTGGGAGGTTCCTATGTTTTTTTCAGGGATTCTGCTTCAGATCAGGGATTGTTAGTCTGAAATGCAATATAGTCTCTCATACTTTACCCTTATGTTGAAATAAACAATAAAAAGTGTATTTTGAGAAACTGTGCCTTGCTCTCATCTCCAACCAGCTCACCTTTGCTTCTCACACCTCCAGAGAGCTGTGTACATGCCTGTTATTTCCTAACATAATACATTTTCTACAAAGTCCTTCATGTCCAAGTATTCTGGTTTAGACATTAAAGGAATACAGTAAGTGCCTTCTGAACCTGTTTTCTGGTCTTTTATGCTGGTTTAGTTTTGGCATGAGAGATGTGAACAGGTGGCTTAACCTCATAAAAATGAATAACTGATTATAAAGAATTTAGCTTCACCCGGGCAACATTCATTAAATATGAATGCATATAATTAGTACCTCTACCTCTTGTGCTAGTTGCGAATATTATTGACTATTTATTTGGTCTGTGTTTGGATGTTTTCTACTTTTTAGGCTAGAGAAATGGTAAATTTTAAAATGGTTGAATTTTAAAATCTCCATGTAGAAAAAGTTGACAGGAGTATGTCTGCTGTGATAAGCAGTTACACTTTGAAGAGCTGTTAAAACAGAATGCATGCCTTTATTTGCTAGCAATGCCAAGAATGTCTAAAAAGCATAAATTACTTGACAGAAGTGTCGACAAGTATGTTATTTGACTTACCTTCCCTTGCTTACTGGTGTGCTTCAAAAATATGTAGTGTGGTTCTTCATGAAAATGCTAAAAAAGAGTTCAGAGAAAAATCTAAGGAACTGTAAGACTGAAAGCATATTGAAACACAAAGTTAAATTTGTTTCTAGCTTCTGGGTCAAGTTTTGGTCTCATACTTAACTGTGTAATTTAACTGAAGTTAGCTCAGTCAATCCATATTTACACTGGTTTAATTGAGGACAGATGTAGATGGCTATATTCGAGGATGAAAATAACGTATTTGGAAGAGCATGTTCACGTCCGAGAGTCAAATGGAACTTGATCAGAACGGCGGACACCTGTCTTCCTACAAGAAATTTAAAGAGAATACATGTGCAGGACTATTGGTAATGTAAAGCTAATTACGTGTTTATTTTCTTAAAGGAAGTTGAACAGGCTTTAGAGGTCACAGCACAAAAACTCTCCTGCCTCAATCTTCTAGGGAATTTCTAGGCTTAAGGTCAGATGCTGAAGAGAAATGAAACTCTGTCCAAACTCCCTCTGTCAAGCCTTTTCCTTGGCAGGACCAGATATGAACACAAATTTCATATTTAATGGTAGTGATAGTTAAAATTTGAGGAAAAACTTGGCTGAAGCAGGTTCTTACGTATTTGTAGGCATTTCCATTTTTATATGGTTCTCTATAGCACTTGGAGTCTTCTTGACAGCTTTTCAGTGTTGGGATACTGTGGTCTGAGTCTGTGAGCTTCAATATGGAAAATTAATGCTGGAAATTCTTGTAAAAACTTTTAAACTTGTCAGTGAGGGCTTTTCTCATGTGCTTGAGTAGAGAATTCCATTTTCATTCCTAAGCCTGAATTATGTCCCGCTATTGAAGCCTTGCCATTTTTTACTTGGCAAAATTATATGAAATAAATAGGGAACTGATTCTTTTCCCCTTTTGTAGGAAGAAAATGTGAACCAGTAAGTTTCAGCAAAATACATTTTCTGATACAGTCATCTAATAGTGCTCTTCCTGCTGAACTGAACGTCTGTTAAGTTTACACCCTTGCTTACACGGAGATGCATCCGTGTGTGATGTTATTCCCAAGGACACAAGTATCTATACATACTGTACCTCAGTTGGTATATTCTCAAAAGACAGCAAAGGAAACACAAACTCCTGACTGTGTGTATCTTCTGCTGATTCCAGTGAGAGCAGGGATTAGCCATGATATTAAGTTGTTTAAACTGTATGTGCAGGTTTTAAATTAGACTTTGTTAGTGGTTGTAGTCTTTTGCAACAGTACTTGCTCATTTGCACTAAAGTGAGGCAAAGATAACTGCTTTAAATGCAGAATTGGATAACTTGATTTCTCTTTTGACTTTGTCTTAAGGACATTTCTCTTTACTACTGTGCTGATTTCCTTTAATGTGGCATAGATAAACCAATGTTTGATAATACATCAATAAAGGTGAATTTTATTCTTGCAATCTAAATGACAAAAAAATTACTAGATTTGTTGACAGATTCAGTGTGCTATGACAACTGTTAAAATACACAAGTTTTTTATGAAATCATTCCTACTTTCCTGCTACTGCATGACATTATCTCTTGGTCTATAGATAAGGTTTTTCCATAAAATATTGAAATGCAGCCATGTAGAGACCTTCACGCTGCTGTCTAATAAAGTGAGGTCAAGGGAAGTTATAATGCTAAGCTTAGTGCTTGTTTTCTTTTTTCTTTCCTCAAAATGTTTTATTTTTGTGATTACAGGAAACCATGTTTTGAATGTGACCATCGCAGCAATGAAGTCTCATAGTATTTCACTGAATGGAGACAGCAGTCAGAAGTAAAAAGACTTCATTGCATGGGAGACACATTTCAGCTTAGTTTATGGTAGTTGGAAAAGGAAAATTATGGAGATTTTTCTTGTCTTACTGTGCTAGAGCCCCCCATATTTAGCCAGGTTAAGCCAGTTTTGTGGAAAAGGTCGTACATTTTATAAGGAAAGCATTTTACTAGTGTCAACATTTTCCTTTAAAATCAATAGATCTGGTAATGTATTAATTAACATAGTAAATTTTAAAACATTTCTTTTGAGAAGTACTTTGAAATAGTTACATGAAACGAGTATCAATTCAATGTTAATATTATGAAATATCTTGACAACATAATGAATATCAACTAACTCTGGTTAGATATTTAACTTTTACTCATGTAAAATGCCAGAAAAGAGAAATTGCTTAACATGAATTCTGGCAGATATGTAGTAATGCTCATCTGAGTTATGTGGATTTAAGGTATAACCTGGAAACTGCTTCTAGACCGAGCCAACAACCTTTGAATTTTCCCACTAACATTTTGTGTAACATCTATGGAACACAGTAATCCATTATATTTTGTTCAGCTGGATGATGAGCACAGGCCAGTGAGCCTCCACTTGAGAATCACTGACTTTATCCTTTTTTTTGAAATTTTTTTTAAGTTTATTATTTTCTTGTTTGAGTTTCTCCATCCCCTGGTACAATACTCAAGATTATGGTGGCTAAAATATCTGTACTTAGAGGTGTCCTGTTACAGGTGCAGTTATTTTGACAAAAGTTTTCTTTCCAGGAGAGTCTGTTTGTAAGAGCAAATCAGTTATCTAGTACCAATTTTTTTAACCTTTAAGATATTCTGAGGTATGATTCATTCATTATGATAAGAATGTTTCAATATTTAACTTTTGAATACCAACATGGAAAATGTGATTAATTTCTCTTGCTTCTTTTAGTTTGCACACAAACACTGAGGTTGGGTTTTCATTTGAAGGAGTGCCATGTTCAACACTAGCAATGAAATCCTTTTTCTTTTTCCTGAAAGACAGAGATAGTGTCAGAACCATGATATACGGGCTGAAATTTCATAGATGAGGCAGAAATATCTGCCATCTGAAGAAAGAAAGAAAAAGCGCAAGAATAAAGGTTTTCAATACATTCAGTTCTTCCTCCATAAATCTATCTTCTTGTTTGTACTTGGAATGTAAAGGCTATGCCTATTATTTATGTTTTATATGTATTTATTTATTCAATGACTGTTCATTTGTCATATCAGTCTTGCCTAAAAAAGTTGAATGGATTTGCTGTACTGATATAACAGGAAGCTATATTAGTAGCTCTTACTGTTTTACTAAGGCCCTGTGGGCAAAAAAAAAGAAGTCAGTAAAAGAAACCTTGTCCACATCTAGGAAAGAAATGGATAAAAACTAGCATTTTCATCATGTCTCATAAATCAGAGCTAGGTTTTGCTAAGCACTGCAAAGACACAGGAACATAAGCAAATGCTTTTCTAGAGAGCTTTCAGTTTGATTAGTTGGAAGGAGAATATGGGAGCCAAACTCAAATTCTGTAATGAAAGTTTACCCAGGGAGTCAGTAGCCAAAATCAGAAGAGACTCTTGATTCAATACTTAACCTGGTTATTGAACAGTTTATTTTGTTCTTTTTATGATCTTACACTACACCAATTTCAGAAACTCATGACTGGAATTAGTTTAATTGGTTAGACTATTTAGCCCAGTTATCCTGTTTGGAAGAAGTATCCCATTCTTTTGTGATTCTGGCTGTCTTGTAGTAATAAGGAAAAGGGATTTATGAGTTCCTTCTATTTTCGATAAGACCTAGCACTGAGAAATAATATCCATAATAACCCTTTCCAGCCTTTCAAGGCAGGATAATTTGGGCATATTTGGTATTGGCTTGCTTTGCATCTCAGGTAGCTTCTTTATGAATGTCTTTGCACAAAGTTGACGTGGATGAGGGGAAATCCCCTGGGATCTATTGTGCAGACAGGTTACTCTAGAAGGTTTTTCCCTGGCCCTTTCAGATGAGGTAACCTGCCTTCAAATAGTATTACCTTTAAATAGCATGCCTGGCCAGTTCTGTCAGATTGTATTAGGAAACTCTTGTTTTATCTCTGTTTGGAAAAGAAGAGTAATATTATTATATAACAGTTGAAAGTAGTTTCTGTTGCATGAGTGAGGAGAGGGGAAAAAAAAACCAATAAGGTTAGAAAAAGATATTGTTAATCTTGGTGTGCTTAATTTCCTAGGCTTCAAAATATGTATTTAAAAAAAAGTATTTTAAAATGCTGTATAAAAAAAAAGGCAAACCAAAAAACCCAAACAAAAACAAAAAGCACCCCCAAAATCTTAAACACCAAACAAAAAAAATTTGGAATATGAGCCAGTAGAAATCAATATGAATGNTTTAAGCAGTAGTCATTTCTGACCATGAAGTGTAGAAATTCCGAGATTAGCTGTCAGGTTTTCAGACCTACCATTAGACAAATAATTTTGTGCTGTGTTGTGAAAAGCCTACCCTAGGATGAAGAGAGGGCTCTGTACAGTGAGTGTGTGATGACAGAAGATTGCGGTTCTTATAATGCTTGCTTTGCAGTTATCTTGGGTGTGTTCACCTACTTTTTTGTTATCTTTTAAGTTCCGTTTTATCATTCTGTACACTGTTTCTTAGGAGATTGTATTTTAATGATGAATTAAATATAGTTGAAGTGGAGATAGTTGTCACCGTCTGTATTGTATTTATGTGGTTATGGAGACTGTAGATTTGACACTTGCCTAGAATTTCAGAACACAAAACTTGAGCTTCTGGTCTGGATATTGCAATCCAGCTTTTAATATGAAAAGAATATTCTTCTGTAGCATTCTTTATCACCTGCAAAATATTTTACTCAATTACAATGCTTCTGTGCTAGAAAGGCTTACTGCAAGGTTTGTTTTGAAGAAGATTGAAAACAATGTCCTTTGACTTCTGCTGGCTACTTAAAAGGAAGACTGAGTCAAGGCTGATGTAGGGATTGTTCTTCTCCGACCTGGTAAAGAAGAAAGAGACTTGGAGACTGAATGCCTGCTGTTTCCATTGTTGTTTAGCTGACATACTGGGATTGAAGATAATGACAGAAATATTAGTGGTCTTATCCACCTGTTGAATCATGTACCAACTTCAGTAAGAACTTGTAAATGTTCTCTGAAAACTAGTTTTAACTATGAACTCCACATATGAACTGAGTTACTGAATAGCTTATATTTTCAATATATAAAGTTGCATATGTATTTGTTTAGTCATCTGTAAATAAGAGTAATGGTGAAGCACTGGAACAGGTTGCTCAGATGCTGTGGATGTCCCATCCCTGGAGTTGTTCAAGGCCAGCCTGCATGGGGCTCTGAGCAACCTGGACTAGTGAAACACATCCTGCCTATGGCAGGGAAATGAGAACTTGATGATCTTTAAGGACCCTTCCAGCCCAAGCCATTTCATGGAATATTGATTGCAATGACCTGTAATACCTGAAAGCTGCAGATATAAAAATACACTTGCAAGAAATTTTGGCCTTCTCAGAAAAAGCTTTATGATAATTAAATTTCTTCCGTCACTGTCTTATTTCTACAGAACAAGTCTTTTTACTGATATCATCATTATACAAAGCTATCTAGTTCTGCAGTCTAATGGTTAGCATTGTAGCAGAGCTCTGATATTCAGATGTTTAATTCTTCATTTGTCTCTTGACAGGATTTTGTCCTCATCCATGTTTCCAATTTGCTGGCATTTATTAAAAGAGAATTGTGTGAGGGTTTTTCCCTTCACAGGTAAAGATTTAAAATGAAGGAACTGCTGAGTCATGGTTTTCATCATGAAAAAACGTTGTAATGTCTCTTCTACTTTTGACACCCTGTGTTCAGATTAATTAACACATTTTAATTGGACACAATTAAAATAGTATCACATGTAAAACAACACAAAAACCAATTCTTACAAAGCAGAGATTCTTTAGGGCACTTAATTTACTCATTTGCCTTTTTGTTTTAGACATATGAATAGTGATAATAGCATCACTCTGTGCTGTCATACCTGCATGTATGCTCTAGACTGATTATACACTGTATTATCTAGTCCAGTTCAAGTCACCCAGATAATCGAACATCTGCACTTCTTTAGAGAGATAATTCTATAATTTAATAGCTTTCAGCAGAGTCTGTAATCCTCAGACTCTGAATTTTATCTGCTGGATAAGGAATTTATATATTACCTATACCTTGTTGCTAAGCAGATTCAGGGGTTTTGCATCTTTCTATCTTTATATTTCTTCTGTCATGTTTAATACTGACATTGTGACTACATCACAAATGGTATATGTGCAAAAATATCCTAAAAGTCTTAAAGTTTTTGCAACTTTTTGAAATGCAGGTAACTTTCAATTTGTTCACACTGTCAACATAACCAGATTTTAAAGGGAGTTTTTCTATGGAGAACTTCTGTGGTGTTCATTACCCAACTTGGAAGTTTTAATAACAGATGAAGCATGAATGCAGTCTTTAGAATGATTATCTTTGTGCAGCACACTATCTGCTCAACTCGGAGACAATTTTGAAAGGATAATATGTGATTTTTAATCAAGTGGAACATTTTAATGCAAAAGAAAAGTTAAGGATACTAATGCAAAAATAGAACAGCAAATTCATGGAATGCTAGATTTTTGTTTTCACCATGCTTAATGTTGAACTGTCGTTCAATAGTAGTTTTGTTCTCAGTCTGGATGATAATTTAAGCAGTTGCAGAAATCTGTGACAGGACAAGTAAGAGGAATTAAAAAACCCAAAACTTTGCAACTTGTCAGTTTTCAGCAGCCTATTAAAATCTCTCAAGTATATCCCATGTGCTTAGTCTAAAACCAGGGACCAGGACAAGGAATTGTTTCAATTTCCATTGCTAAAAATTGCAGTGAAATATATTTCAAACTTATCCTTTACTTGAAAATACTAAATGTCTGTCTTTAATAACAAGGAATTTGAAAGAATAAATTTTAGCTATTTCATTTGGATTCCAGTAAAATGATTAAATAATTTTAACAGTACACTTAGTACAGTGCATAATTAGAAAACCTGTCTGCCTGCACAAAGGTTTATTTTGTGTTCTGTTATTCTCAATTGTACAGAATTAATTTTGACTGACAAAGCATGGAAATTTTAAAATTATTTTTCTAATGGAGCTTAGATGTTTAAAAACTCCTTACATCTCTTCCTCAATATTGAATTTGGTTGTCTGTCTGTTCACTTGACCAGAAGTGGAGGAATCCCTTTTTTATAAATGTTACTCTTTAAGTAAATGAATGATTGCACCTGGTACTATGGCAGTATTATTTGCTTATTTAACCACATGTTCAGTTACTTCATTGGATGCAGAGAGTTATGTTAGAATCTCTAAAAGCAACATGATCTGAAATTCCACCATTTAATTCTTTCGTTTTTATTGATTAATTCGTTTTTCTGTTGTTTGTTTTTTTCCCCCTAACTGTCAAGTAAGTCCCCATCTTTTTCTATCTGCTTTAGTCTTTAATCTGCATTATACACTTTTGTTACTGTTTCTCTTTGTTCTTTATCCCGGTTTAAAAAAATCCAAACTGCCAACACTTTCTCTTTTTAAATTGTACATAGAAGTCCCTGGAATGAAATGCCCTAAGAAGTGCTAAGGGTGAAGCTGAAAAGGAAATCTGAGCACCTTTAGACATTTTGAAATGTTTGTTTCCAGGAGATATGGATATGGGGAGAATGTAGTGAGCAAAGGTGATTGAACGTAATAGAGTGCAATATTTGATGACTTAGTAAAGACTAAGAAGTGATGGTTATGGGAGGAAAGCCTGAGTTTATTTCTCTGGGCTTGATCGTGTGCACATTCATTGTGCTCTGTTTGACAGGGCCCCCACCGAGATCACTGAGCCCCATTGAGCCTGAGACCTTTGCAAGACTTTTCATTGCAGAAGAAAATCTGGGATGTTTGGCCCCTTTTGCTTTTTGATCCAGTCACCTTCTTGGGTAAAGGAAAAGGGGAATGGTCCTTCCAACTGAAAGGAGTTTATTAAAAACTACAAATGTAATCTTTCCTAATTCCATGGTGATTTTCCTGGACTGAATGCAGGTGAAATGTAAAATGCATGTAAAATGCTCATGTGTTTCTTCCTGTTTGAACTAATTTATAAATCATGTGCATTTTAAAGAGTATGCTGCTTGATATCCTTTCCAGTCCAATTTCACATCTTCAGTGAAACACTTTAAATATTACGGCTTATTTATTCTCTAGTTTGTGAACAACTTGAGCATCATTTTGGTTCCAGCTCCTATATTCCACCTTTTTCTCGCTTGAAAAATTAGTAAATATTATCAGCCTGTTTACTGGCATTCAGTATTAGAGGAGGAAGGCAGAATTAGAAGTAAGCCTGTATGAGGATTTTTTAAATTAAAAGCTTATACTGTCACATTGAGTTTTCGATTCCTGATTAGCATTAAAATTTTATTATGTTTCTGAGTTGGCAGAAAGTGTTCCCATTATGCTGAGTTCATCTGAGGCCTGCTGTTTGCTGTGATGAAACTGAATTGAGCTCGAGTCTTGATTATCAAAGCTGGGGTAATTGTTTTAAGGTGCAAATGCAAGTACTGTATTGTGTGTGCATGTGTACCTTTTTTATATATAAATATCTTAGAAGCATATCTGTATGTATATATTGCATATTTAAATAATATATCCATGGCTTAAGACTGCAAACTGTTATGAACTCTGCCACTGATGTGCTGTTCAACATCACACACTGATCTTGCCTGTCCTTGGTTTTCCACTGGTAAGTGGAAATTCTGGCTGATATCCATGGCATTAGGCAGAAGTCAATATTTCATCATAGTCCCTTCATTGGCTGGCAGAACTTTCTTGGATAGGAATAAAAAGTGTCTCCCATGTGAAATAAGGTATTTAATGGCTGAAAGTCTACCTCCAAAACTTGTTTTCTTGTTTACACATGGGAACCAGACATTTTGCCATTCCTTCTTAACTAAGTTCAAGTGAGAATTTATTCTTATCATCATGAACTTAAAAATATGTCTAAAAGTTTTGAAGATATTGTCCCCTGAAGTATATAGACTCATGTCAAAACACATTTGCACCTTACTTCGTAGTCACGTCTGAACATATCCAAATATACAGAAGCATCTCAAATTGTCTAAATTATTACTTATTTTAGATTTTTTCCTGTAAACCAAAAGGAACATTGCCTATCTAATTATAGCAAAATGTGAGACGCAATGATATAAGGATGGACTTTAATATGTTGTATATGTGCCAATACCCCTCATCTTCAATCTTCCATACATTATGTTCATGTTAAGTATCTTTTTGCAAAGTTGAAGTGACTCCAACTATGCTTTATTTTAGTTCAGTTAAACTATTTCAGATGTGGTTGGCTAATGAAAAACCCCAAGAAATTTTCCTTTGCAATAAAAATCCTATTTTTGTTCAGTGTTTTTGAAAAAAAATGTTGTGAGGAAACCACTATCCTTGGGCAACTTTGTGAGACAAAACAAAGGTGCATGGAAAGGTATAACTAGCTATACAATTTGTATGGGATTTATACAAGAGTCCTACTAAATGCATTTTTACTGTAGTCTGATTAGCCTTGTTTATATCTCTAATGCTCACATCCACTCCTTTCCTTTCCACAAAATATTGTGAATTATAATAAATAGAAATGTCTTAATTGTGTATATCCCTGGATCCAAGGAATTGATGTTGATTTAACTTACTTGACATTTAGTTTAATTTAATTATGGGAAGTCTCTGTTGGTAACTAGCAGAGAGTGTACATGGTTGCCTCATTATCTTGCTGTGATAGTCTGTGGCTGTTGTGTTTGCTCATTGTCTTGATGCTTGTTTACTCAGGGCCCTCAGGGAAAACCATATTAAATAATTCTGCAATCATTTTTCCAGAAACAACAACAACAAAAATCTTAGTGTTTTCCTGGTTTTGAAACTGACAAAAGGCAGTGAAATTGAGCTACTTCATAGCATGGTTTCAACACAAGTGGATTATATTGGGTTGGATTTGGAAACCCCACCAAAAGTTCTTAGGAAACAAGGATTTCTAGAGATAACATCCAGCTGAAAGTTGATATTTTCATATAATACCCAAACCAGCATTAGAACTTTTTTTTGACTGCCACTGAATCATAATGCTTTAGTGTTCTATGGGGAAGCTGCAGCAGTGTGCAAGCAGCCACATGTGGGTGGCATCTTGTGAGAATGGAAGGCTAATGAAAAAAGTTAGAAGCTGCATTAGTTCCTGGATGAGAAATTTTTGCCAGTGTACCTGGCTAAGATGCTGTTAGCCCACTGTAAGAGTTGCCAGTCTTGTAATTTCTGTTAGGTTGTGGCACAAGTCAGAAACTTTGAACAATTGCAGTGTGTTTACGTGATATTCTGAGGTGACTCATAAACTGATTAAACAGAGACATGGAGAGGGCTGTTCTACTGATACAGTACTTTGTGTTCCCAGTTATTGCAGTTAAAATTCATATCAATCTGTCATGAAGTGAATGACATGAGTTACTGAGAATCTTCTGGTTCTCAAGTGAGTAGTATGACATGATTCTAGAACAATTAGAGGCACACAAACATCAGCCTTTGCTACACACACGTCTCTAACAAATGGAGTATGTTTCCTTAATTAAGATGGATTTTTTATTTTTAAGAGCCATATAGAAATGTGTGTATGTATAGCAAAGCTCAATCTGTGCATCATATCTGAACAATAAGCTCTTGGGTTAAGCTCGGTTATGAAATTTAGAAAGCCAAGCATGTTTAACAATTTGCTTTTTGAGGAACTCAGACTTACTGTCTTGACCAGAATGCCACCAGTGGCTCATTTGCTTTTAGCCCTTTCTTGAATATGTTCAAGTAGTCTTGATCTACAGCATGTATCTTGTATTAGAATGTGGTTTAGAGGCAGATCAAGAAATTTCTATCAGAAATTGATTTTTTTTTTTTAGTTCTAAGATATGTTACCCTAACTGCAATTGCTCACTAAAGGAGGGAATAGGTAGTAGAAGATAAAGCAAACAAAAATGATAAACATTGCAAGTTAGTGCAAGAAGTGAGACCAGCCTTTCAAGCAAATCAGGATGTGATTGTAGACTGTAGCACCAAATTAGTATTGCTTTCAAAGATTTTTTTTCTGTGGTTTATGGGGATTTATTTGTTTCTTTGGTTTTGAGCTGTAAAAGTAAGGATGCGTTTGTCCTGCTGCGGTTTACTGTGGTCTTTCTAAGGAAACAGGGCAGGTGTTTTCATGTGCATTCCCTGAGAACTCCATTTAGTATGGCATTGTTCTGCACAACCCCCCCAAAAATGCCCCAGACCCCACACCCAAACTTCAAATCCAATGAAGTTCTCATTTTACATTAGTGTTGGGCATTAAAGTTTGAAATGACAGGAAATCCTAGATCTTGCCTGGTTTCCTTCATGATGGCCTAAAATGTACACATGGTCTCCATTCTAGATGAATACGGGTGAGCATGATGGTCACAGGATGCAGCTATGTGGCCTTTCGTGGTCATTTAAGACGACATATCCTGTCTGTTTCCAACAGCTGTGAGGTCAGAAAAAGAGTTTCATAGTTCTTTTGCTTTCACCACCCATGAATGGTGTTTTCTCACACGTCACTGTACTATCAACTTTCTATGGCAGGCTGCAAAAATGGTTTTTGATAAGAACTTTTCCTGATTTTTTCAAATTAAACTTTATCACTGGCATAATGCATCATCCCAGTAAATGCTGTTTATTCTTAGACTGAGGGCTCATTGGACCCACTCTTGGCCACCCATTAAAGGGCAATAAAGTACAGTTCCAGACAAGTATGCTCTGTTTCACTTGGGCATAGTTTTTGTAGACCTTTCTCCTCATTGTATAACTTACATCTTGATGTGCCCAAGACCAGAATAACAAGAGAGAGCCTCTAGAAAGGGATATTTTGATGGATGTCTTATTTATACTTTTTAAAAATAGTGTTAGCTTTTCTATTAGTATAACAAGTAAAGATACTGTTAGGCTAAGAGGGAATTCATCCCATATTGCTTAAACTATGACAAACTGACTAGATTTCATGAGGTGTCTCTTTCAGTAACTATAAAAAAAAAAGCCCACCAATTAAACTTTTAAAGCAACTGAAACCAGCAATTAGCAATGTAAACTGCTCCTGTTGTAGTGCCTCCTGCTTTTGTTGGTGAAAGATTAAGTCTGTGTAAAACCTGTTTAGAGTGAGATAAAGCAGGAATAAAAGGGCATATGAAAGAAATCAATGGAGAAACATAGACTAGGAGGACTAATCCAGATTAAAACTCTCTGAATAATAGGTATGATCATTTCTTACTCGTTTTTGCAGTGATGATTTTGTGCTTAGTTGGCAGCTGAAATTACTACTGAAAAGAAGGATCTCCAAGGAAGGTTTAAAGAGATCTTGCCCTTTTCCAAACTAGCAGAACACGTTTTTTGGGAACTAGCCAACAGTGTTTCCAGCTTTGTATTTTACCATGTTTTGTAGTTTTGTATTTTAAACTAAGAAGTGTTTTGCCCTAATAGTTGACAGATTTAGATACTATTAGGAATTGCTTGTTTGCAACTGATGCAAGTGTTCCTAACAGCACAAAAGCTATTCTGTTCTCACTTTCAGATTGCTTACAAAAGAAATAATTCCCTTTTTCTATGGTTTCAGGATTTTGTTTGGCTTACATAATGAAGGACTGTCGACTATTCATTTTGGTTTTATCATTTAAACCACCAGCTCTTTGCAGATCACTCAAAATAAATCAGTTGTTTCTACATGATCTGGAAATGTCCCTCATTACTTGTTGGTGTGAGATTGTCTTTTAACATTTTTCTACCAGGAGCATGTTAGCGATCCTATATTAGACACAGTATAATGTGCTAAATGGTGCATTAAAATGACAGCATAAATGGTAGTTGGAAGCAGTAGTCACTATTTTAGAACAAGTTTAGTTTGGCATTGCTGTTTGTCATTGAGTGAGTTCCACAATTTAATCCTTTGGTTATTTGTCCCCCATCATTGGCTCTGCTGACAATGGTCTGGCACAATGCAAAGAGGTTCATGAGAACATTAGAGCATGTGGAAATTCAGGAAATACAATTCTCTGAAATGTACATGTAGTCTCTCTGAAAGTTAGCCACTTTTTCAGTGTGTAACTCTCTGCATATTTGTTTTCTTACTGTGACATTAAAAAGTAATTTTATTTAGTCTGGTACTATAACTATATTAGGTCTGAGGGAGGAGTGTTCCACTCGACACACTGGTATACATGTGCAAATCATCAGATGTCAGTTAATTTGGTGAAGGTTTGGCAATGCTAATATTGCTGCTCTTTCTGAAGATCTCAGGCAGGGAATGAAAATTTTAACTGCTGCAAAGTCTTGTTAGGAGAGGATGCTTTAGGAGTATGCTGTTCAGCATTGAACGTATTGCTAAGACAAGATGCACCAACAGCTCTGTGATAATAAAGCAAGCTTCCTCAAATATTCAATCTTCCACCTTTATTTTATCATTAATTTGAAGCAAGAGTGTTGTTGCTTGCAGACAGCCAGATGAGTGAAATATCTTGGTTAAAGTGCATACTAACAAGCATTCTAGTACATGGAGCATAGTAATGAATTATTATCTGTCTGCAGAAAAGCCTTTCCTTACCCTTGATATTAATTTTGGAGTCAATCAGTCCTTAGAGCTGGGAATTTTAGATAATACCCCTTATGAAGTGTAAAAAATAAAAGGTCAAAAGCGGAAAATGAACAGTGACGCATTTTAGAACCACCCTTGATAAGAAGGCTTTTGTGTATAAAAGTTCTCAGAAACTGGGCTGGGTTTTGAACTCCTGTCTGTAATCACCAAAAGATTAAGGACCATTGAGTGATCAAACCTGCTTTGATTAATGTAACCTCTTTCCACACTGAGGACATGAAACAAGTTTAAAATACCACCAAGAAATTCCACCAAGAGGCCTTTAAACAAGCTTTTCTATGTATAACATAAGGGCTTCTTTTAAAACTTGATTAAACTGTGCCAGACTGGATGCTATAAATACTGGTGGTGTGCTCTCAGTACACTATGAATAGTACTGATCACATCACCTATAAAAAAGGTTTAGCAGTAATGTAAAGCATGTGGAAACAAAAAAAAAACCAACATAGAAAGCAACAACCAGCTGCCTTGAGGAAAAAAAAGAAATATTCTTAATTGTTCGGTATTCTTCTGTTATTTTCAAAAATGCTCCTGAAGGCATTGATGTTCTCAGGGATACAATAACGAGGAGATACAAAAGTGACCGCTAAGCCAATCTGATTAATTTCCTTGTTTAATAGATCTCTGATTGTACCTTCTGGTTAAACTGGTGTTACTGTATATGTGAATTGCTTAATGCAAATGTAAAGTTATTGTAATTAAATAATACTGAAACTGTCAGCAAAGAGTAAACTGTGGCAGTTCTCTATTGTAAATTCAAGTGAACAAAATATTTCACTGAGTAGGAAGACAGACATTTTGATCAGAAGGTCATTGTCCTATTAATAAGGAAGTAATAGGTTTTCCAAATGAATGACTTAGATTTTCAATTTGAGGAGAGGTGAGAGTACGAGGTGATAGAACTGAGGTTCAATTGAGAGTTTAATCTATGTATCAAGAACCTTTGTCACTGAAACGATGGTGAATAGATGAATTCATTTACAAAGTGTAATGAGTTCCTATTGAGAATTAATTATCTTGGAACTTAGTTCTGAAACTGGAAACATATTTGACCCTTGAAATCAATCTTTCTTTTGCTCCCCTCATAGCACCAGAAACTAGATAAAACTTCATGCATTCAACATGATGAAAGTTAGGATTTATGTTTTAAAATCTTTTTTAGCACATTGTAGTGCAAGCCTGGATGATGCTCTTATTCTCTTTTTTAGTTTTAGTACATGTCTGAATATTGCTGACCTTTAATTAAGTAAATACATGTGTTGGTTTGTACTTTTGAGGGATAGAAGGCATTGTTACACCCTAATGTGCTTGAGCACCTGGAGACATAAAGAGAAAAGCCAAGGATGATCTTGGAATTTAAGGCAGAGAACAGTAGTGAGAGGATAAAAGCCTCAGATATGGACAGGAAGAAAAGGAAAATCATGGCAGGAACAGCATTTGTCATAGAGAGAGACATTCACAATAACACACTAAGTGGCAAGGCAGATTGTATGACTGGATTTTGTTATGTGAATTCAGAGGGAAACAACCTGAGCTGTTGCATCAAATTAGTATATTCCCTGGAATGACAGTAGTATTTATAAAGTGGGAATTTTTGGGTTTGAGCGTTGATTTATTTTGTCTGTAAGTTCATATCCTTGCTTCCTCTTTTTTCTCTTGTGGCAGTAATGTATTGAAGGGAGTTATAGCTACAATTGCTGTGAATTCTTTATAATCTGTTAAATACTTTAAAATTGGTTAAGCTAAAAATAACAGCCATCTAAAATCTAGATTTTTTTCATTATTAAAGTAGTTTTCTAAATTAATCTTTTGCATAGACTTTTTAATATCTTTGGTTTTCCCTGTAAATTGTGGGTTATGTTCACAGAAATTCAATCTAGATGACAGGCGAGACTGATTTTCAGTATTGATTGCAAGCATTCTTTCTAATAGTAGGATAGAATATTCTTCAGTTTTCCCAAGATTCTGTAAAAAGTTGAATGAAATTTTTATATTTATGCACAAGTGGCTGCTTATGCAGTTTTTTGTCGATTTTTAAAGGTTCAGTATTGCATAGATGATTAATTTCACTTTGTATGTAAGCATCCAAACTTCAGAACTCTTCCTAGTATTCTTTGAAGGGATACTTTAGACTTCACAGCTAGTAAAAATGTCATTAATTCTATCTTTGCCAAATGCATGGGATGCATTTCCAGATGTGTAGTAGATTTAGGAAATACAAGTGTTTGATTTTTCAAAGCAGGTTAAGTTGTGTGAATGGTCATAGCCTAGGAAACTCTCTGTGCCAGTTCTTCAGGTCCTGTTTTTCACTTGTGTCCTGAGTCACTACCTCAGTATCATATCCTCTGTCCTGATCGTTCTGAAGTCCATATCAAATAAATCCAGTAGTTTCAATTCTTTCCGAGTTTGCATGTAAATGTGAACAGATTTATCAAACTGGGAGGGAGTAGGAAATTATGTAGTTGCTTGACCATGCTTTGTCATAAGTGAGGCTACACAAGTGCCCTACTAAATCTGTCCCAGTTAAAAAGGTATGCAAACACTGTAACTGCTTTCAAGGAGGAAGAAAAACCAATGTACAAAAACCCCCAACCCAAAAATCAAAAACCGTGACAAAAAAGGCCATTATTACAGCTGGTGGTTCAAGAAAAGAATAAAGGTATCTCTCATTCATTATGTCACTGAAATTATTGATGAATTTCAATTTAATTTATTTATGAAAAGTGTTGCAAAATAGGTCTGCTTTTCCTTGGTGATTGACGTGTCAGCTGAGCAACTGGCCTTTAGTTGGTGTTCGAAGCAATACATTCCAGTTGCCCTGGGGATTGTGCCCATTATGATGACCATGCCTTTCACTATTTTGTCCCTGTAGCTACTCCCTCAGTGGTCTGCCAAACCCTGTTGCACTGTGTTTTGAAATCTGCCTTTGTCAGCTTAATAGAAAGTTTCCATTGAGAGGAGCAGAACCTGAAGTCTAAGAGGATGAACATTGGAGCAGTAAATCCTGTGCTGTTGTGTGCAGTTTTATAAGCATCACTGGCACAGATCACTTTATTAAAGCAGCATCTGCTACAAGTACTTTACTTGGATTAGGGATGACAGCCATTTGCAGCCAAATGAACTCTTAAAAATAGAAGATATTTAAGTTTGACAAGAATTAATTATTTTTATTAGCTTGCTAAATTCTTAAGGTCTACAGTAGCACTTTCTGTGGATGTTTTATATGGATGCTCTTTATATTTAGTCTAATGTAAGTGTGATCTGCATCACCAGTTTTCTCAGCTTGCCTTATGAGATTGACTGGTCTTATATCTGTCTGTTCTCTGTCACGAAAAATCATGAGGGTTAGGGATATGATGGCAGTGTTTTTCCCATTAGGGAAGCACTTAAAAATATTGTCTAGGAGGTCTGTCTCTTCAGACACTTCTACTAGATCTACTGCTATTGGAACATCTATATCTAAACACAACAAGCTTTTATTCACACCTTATCTGTGTCATTGCTATTTTTTTTCTAATTCACTGCTTTCATATCCTCATCTATTAAATGGCTAAACTTCAACCAGCTCCTCAGCTCTCTAAGGGTTTTTCTTTTAATAATTTTTTCTCATGTATGTGATACCTGGAGCCAAAACTTTTTTGATTTTATTTTAATTCAAGGACAACTCTTAATGAAAAGATTGAGCAAAAGCTGTTTCTATCCTCAGTATTGGTTTACTGATCTTCCATTTCCACTCAAAATACATACAACAGTATGAAATTTGTGATACACATTTATTTTCTTCCTTCAGAGTGGGTTTTTTAAGTGATCGTGGTCAAGACATGTAACCACTCTGTGCGTCTTCCCCCCTCCCAAATGTGTGTTATGGCATTTCTACCTTGTGGAACCAATTTCACGTAACTAGTGGTTAGACACTATGGTAACAGGCTATATAAAGTAAGTAGGATACTTAAATTTAAGATGAAATGGCTCGTGCTAAGGCAAAGATATAGGACTGAAAGAAACCTGTCAGGACTGTCTGATTCCTTGGGTGCTCTCTCGCTCCCTTACCCAACAATTTTTATTGCCTTGATGAACTTATTGTGTTGCTGACTTAAAATCTTCTCAGGGACTTAATTATTCTTTGTCTATTAATCCAAGTCTAGAGTGTAATTTAGTATCTGTTCAGAAGTACTTCTCTCTAGTTTTCATGCTATTTAACCTTTGTGCTCTCTTTTTCCTTTTTCCTTCCAAGTTGTTCAATGCTGTCTGTAAAATGATAATCTTAATAGTAGAAAAATCCCCAAAAAACCTAAAAATGCTCATTCATTTAAGTACGTAATTAAATATGTACACTCCCCAGTCCAACCCTCCCCCCAACCCCCTGGCATCACTGTGATAGAATGTTGTGTAAATTATGGTTTTCTCATGTTTGGTTTATAATGTTAACAACATACATTTAAAACAGTTAATATCCAGGCTACACAAAAATGAAGATGTTTTCTTAAGAGCTTTTGTCCACCTCAGACCCAAGAAGAGATTTTTTTTTTTCATAGCATGTATGTTTTTATATGATCACCTGATGCAATTTGGTTAATTGCTCTTAGAGAGTAAGAATGATGCAGATACTGTGAAGTCAATAATATATTAGACCTCAGAATATTTGAAACCAAGAAACACAAATGTTATAACATTTTAGATTAATTTTACTTAAGTGTTTAAGACATTCATTGTAGATGTATCTCAATTCTCTACAGTCTGTAGTCACTCTTTGTAAGTCAGCTATTGAACACTGTACTGGAATGTGTCATGGATGAAGTTTTATGGATTATCCTGATACTTTTGGATTCAGAGCATACATACTTGCATAAAAGCTTTTAAATTAGGTACAAAAACCGTGCTTTAAATCTTCTGCAAACATGGTTCCACTGACCAAGTATAGACTAAGGTAAAAACTAATATTAATGGGAAGAGCATATTTTGATTTTGAAGGAGATTTGTTTTTTGCAGTGGTTGAGAGCTAGGCATTGGTTCCAATTCTGTGGAAATTTCTGTGTAAGGAATGTCTCAATTACAAAGATAATTTGATAAAATGCCAGCTGTGTGACTATAGAAGAAAAATAGTTGTTTCTCCTTATTTCAGAAAGAGGGAGTTGAGTTAAATGTAATCTACCGAACTTCAATTAGTCATTATGTCAAGCAAGGCATTAATACCAAAACATTCCTAATAATTTATCAGTTAAATAATGAAAAATGTCTAAGTTGACAACCTACGGAATTTTTTCTAATAAATTTAGTTGTGTCAATAGAGCTACCCTGATCTGGTGCCTCAAAGTATCAAAATATATTTACATATATATATTATAGTAATATTTTATATTTATAAAATGTTACAGAATTCCCTGGATTCCTTGTTTACTGGGAACAGTGGTTTCTCAAAGCAAGTGTTTCACTTCATGCTTATATAAGGCACAGAATTTTGGCTGTGAAAAGCTGATTAATAATGTATAATTTTATGAGCAATGTAAATAAATGTTAATTCTGTCAAATGTCATAGGAACAGCTGTCATACCTGGGGGAAGGATCATACTTGCTGGATTTCTTTTGCCCTCACAAAATTTAGATGCAAGACTGGGCTTACCTTAGCTTGTAGGGCATAGCAGAGTACTTTATAGATGTCAAGTGGTAATACATTTGTTTTGATGGGAAAAAAACAATGATAGACTTCTCTGACTTGTAGAATTGTGCTTTATTATGTACTTCAGTGATTGCAGTTATTGAAAGCCCTCGGGCAAATATATACTCGTCAAGAAATAGAATCTGAACTGTTCCACTGTTGGACAGATTTCAGTCCATTTTGTCTTCTATCTTACATTCATAGCTCCTCTTTTAAATGGCTAACTATTTTTGGAACATAGACAATTATAAATTTATTAACTAATAGCATAGCTCTTATTATCTGAAAACAATTTTAGTTCCAAAACACTAAATTTTTTCATGTGGCAAACATAAGCATGAAAAACATGAAAACTACAGAAAAAAAAATTAGTACAGGTTGTTCTGGTGATCAGTCATAACAGGGAAAATTAATGAATGCCTTGTTTTATGGTCTGTTGTTGACAAAGATATAAGCATTACACTGTATTTTGTTATTATTAATTTTAATCTGTAGTAAGCCTTTATTTTATAAATCCTTTCATGTTTCAAAGAGAAGTAAGTCAGAGTCCTGAGATAGCTTAGAAAAACAGAATGAAGCCTCAATAAGCATTGGATGTGCTGTTGAAGAAATTAATTAGCTGGCCTGTGAGCTACTGAGCCTCAGCCCTGTAATCCATAGAAGCCCAAGTTAAGAGCTTTGTGGCATCAGGACAAACTCTTGGTTTTCTAGTCAGACATTGGAATTTTAATGTGGATTAACATTAGAAGCTTCTATAGGATTCTGTTTTCTGAACCAGCTTCTTGCTTGAAGTACACTACTCAAAATTACAGATGGAATCAGATCTTAATTAATGTCATTGATGAAATGAGCATTCATTGGTTAAATACATATAAATAAAATAATACAGAGTATGATCTAATTTTTTTGTGATCTTTATTATCTAGATTATGAAAAACTCTTCAATAAGGCTTTATTTCAGAATTTAGTAATAGACATATTTATATCTTCTTGTCTCGGAATTTTAGTTTCTGTTATCACTTTAGAATATTTTTTCTTCTGGTTAATGTTTACTTCAGCTGTGCAGGAGTAAAGATTGTATATGAAGTCAAAATCAGTATAGATGCCTAAAATTAGATAACATGTAAGCGTTTGCTCATTGTGAGGTATTTTATTCCTTGGCTCTGAGATAACTTCTCTCAGTAATTTCTGGTAGTTTCATATTGCATTAACATCTGATTTGGAGCCTGCAGAGTGTGGTTGATCTATGTGATTACTTCAGCACGTGGTACTGGAGAGGGCAAGCGGCATTCTAACAACCTGTATTTTGACCTAGGAGACACTGGGTTACTGCAGTGCTGACCGTCAGCTAAATTGTTAGAAAATTGCACAATTAAATTGAATTTTAAGTATAAGCAATCAGGTGAGGTTAAAAGTTCTAACAATAATTGATGGAAATTGTGTAGTCTCAGTTCTCTCACCGCAGATTAGACTACCATATCTCTGAATGAGAAAAAAAAACAAGGAAAATTCAAGAACTGGAAAACTAAAAAACAGGGGGGAGAAAGCCTGATACAGAGGGCAGTTTGGCATCTAGATTGGATTTTGTAGCCTTGTAACTAGCCTTGTCCTCAACCTCACAGGACCTTTCTGAAGGTGCACAAGCAGAAGCTGTGACTTGCAACGTAGGTTGGAATTGTAGAAGGATGATTGGCTGAAATTGGCTGGTTCAGAAAATAGTGATCAATGGGCCCTTTTGCATATGAATTGTTTCTCCCTGATAGTTTAGACGTATTCCCTTGGTGTCTTATGCTTGCTAATAGCAAAATAATGGCTTGAATAATGAGTTGATCTAAATTATATAGAAGGAAAGCCCCAGAAGAGAATTTGGTTTAGCACCTTCCAAAATTGACAAGGGAACAGTATGGATAAATAGCTTATATAACAATAAGTCTTGTAATTATACACTTGTTTCAGCAGATGGATGTGCTATTTTGGGACTGAATAACAACTGAACATTAAGTCTAGTAACTTGCTTTTTCAGTGATGGCAATCTGGACAAATGTGCTGCAACTCCAAGAAGCTAATGCAGCTGGTGGAGGCAGATCTCTGCGGGCTGGCAGCCTGCTGTGCTCCAAACCTACACCTTTAGGGATGACTCACTTTTTGTTCCTGCTCATGCTCAAAGCCCAAGGCAAAGCATTGATCTGGAGTGGATTGTAGGAGTGGACAGAGTAGGTTCTTCTGTTTCATCTGTACCTCTGAAATACCAGACAAATGATCAAATACAAGAAAATCCGCCCATGTGTATGGGTTGGGTGGAAAACCTACACACACTTAGGAATATTTTGTTGTATGATGAACCTAGAAGGAATGACTTTATCCAGTTCCACTCACATCATCACCCTTTATATTTCTTAGTACTTCTCTGTAAGAGATCAAGTTTTCTAGTCTTATTAGAGCTCAGTATGAGGAAATCACTGCAGATAGCTAGCTACCTACAATTTACCTTTCCTCAATTTTATACTGTAATTTATTTAATTGTGTAGACCCTATATGGTATGAGTATTTTCCCTGGTGGTTTTTTTTATGTTCTGTAGTTATTGAAAGATAGTATCTATTCATGTAAGTTAAGAAATTTAGAATTGTACTGCTTTTTCTAGGTAACACAGTTAAATAAAAACCTGGTTTAAATTTATGATTCCCTTTGAGTTTAGGTTTTCAAAGATGGCATTTAAAAACATTAAGAAAGCAGTCCTAAAAGATTTTTTTTTTATTATTATAATCATCATCCTCCTCATCATCATCTTGATATCTAATTTTTTTTTTCTGACATATATTTCAGATTGGTTAAAATACCTTAGGGTCTCTTTTTTTATATTTCAATTTTTTTTTTCGTTATATGCTGCTCTTGGAAATGAGAATCTATTTATCATTATCAAATATTTTGCAAGTGTTACACAGGCAGATACTTCAAATGTAGGATGGTCTGCTGTGCAGTTACTTTTGTTCCTCCTTGATGGCTTTTTTTTTTAATCATACACAAATGACTTATCTTTTGTTTCCTGGTTTGTTTGCATTAAAAAGTAGAGTTGATCTACAGAAACACAAAAAGACTAGATAAAAAGAAAACACATTTCACCTTTCTGTTTATTGAATACTGTATGAGAAGAGCGTTCAATATTTAATGTGTTAAATTGCTTTGACAGTATCTGCTTCTAGGATCTCCTTGCAGGTGTACTTTGCTTGTGTGCTTAGCTGATTCTGTAATTAGAGCTGTTTGAAGCTTGTTCCATACTCAGAGCTGCTTTTATTTGGGTAGGAAAGTCAAAACTGTCATAACATGTGGTTCATGATTACTTTCCTTGTAGCATCAGAAAAGGGCTTTGAAATAAAGAACCTCTCAGATTTCCTCAACAGGCCGTATCCTGTTCTTGTTATTTGTTAGGAGAATAATAGCCTGAGATGTGTGCAGGAAGAAGTGTGCAGGTGATTTTTTTGTTATTGAAGTTATTTCTGAATTTTAGCAAAACTTTTCATATGTTCTGACACAGTGCTTTTCTGGGAGATGTCCAGCATACAGCTATACAGGCCTGTAACACATTGAGTGGACAATGGGGTGATGGGTTGGGCTCAGTGTTACAGTAAATGGGATTACACAGGGCTGGTGGCCAGTCACCAGTGGGACTCCAGCGGCTCAATTGTTTATAGATTATCTGGACACAAGAATTGAATGTGCGTTGAGATTGCCAGCAGTACTAAAGTGGGAGGAGCTGTGGACTCCCTTGAGGGTGGAGAAGCCTTACAGAGGTCTGGATAGACTAAGAGCTGAATGTTAAGCAAGTCTATCAAGTGTCGGTTTAACAAGAACAAGTTGGAGAGCCGCCCTGTGGAAAGAGATCTGGGAGTTGAGGTTGATGGCAACTTGAATATGAGTCAGCAGTGTGCCCTGGCAGCCATAGGGCCGACCACATCCTGGGGTACATCAGGCACAGCATCCCTGGCTGCGTGGGGCAGGTGACTGTTCTGCTCTACTCTGTGCTTGCTTGGCCTCATCATGAGTGCAGTTTTGGGTGCCTCAGTATTAGAAGGATACACAAAGAGTGTACCCAGAGGAAGAGTTTGACAAAGGTGGTGGAATGTCTTAAGGGCCAGATACATGAGGAGCACCTGAAGTCACTTGGTCTCTTCAGCTTGGAGAAGAAAAGGCTGAGGGGTAACTACTTAATCTCAGTCTACAACTTCCTCAAGGGGGACAGAGGAGGGCTAGGTGCTGATCTCGTTGTTCTGGTTATCAGTGATAGGCCACCAGGAAATGAAATGAAGCTATGTCAGGACATGAAGCTAAGTTCAGACAGGACATTAGATTTTTCTCCTTCAGTGAGAGGGTGTTCAGTCACTGGAAGATGTTCCATTGGGAAATGGTCATGCTCTTAGTCATATGATTTAGTCTTAAGTATTCCATGAGGAGCAGGGAGTCGGACTGAACGATCTTTATGGGTCCCTTCCAACTTGAGATATTCTGTGATTCTGTGATATCCTGGTAATTCCATATTTACTGTATTACCATAATAAATGCACTAAATATTTTTCCAAATAGTGTGTTCTGACAATTTTCATTTACAAAATGCAATTGTTAGAATCAAGCTGTATTCTTTGTCTTCAGTATGTGGATTTGGGATGAGAAAAATATTCTCACAGTCTTTCCAGAGAAATAAAGTGTCTTTGTTTTCTGTAGTAGGCTATCAGGTGATTTTCTAGTACTTAGGATGGTTTGGGACTTCAGATGCTTTTATACTCACTTTTCTTTCCCCAAACCTTTTACCTCTTTAGTGGGCTTTAGTGAGGCTTCTATTCTACTGAATCCTAGTATCAGCTTACTCTTTTCTGAATCTCAAAGTATGTAATTGTGCCTGTAATTGGAAATATACTTATGTGCATAAGCAAGCTCTGTCTACGGGTATTGATTATTATGAAGTCTAATCTTTGAACTAACATTGTTTAAGAAATTAAGCATAACTAAACTATCTTTAAGGAAGATTTCTAGGATTCTCAAATTAATACCTCTAATTGAGCTGCAGGATGAATACACTTGTCTTTATTTTTCAGCATGAGTGTTTGATTTGACAGTCATTTCAGTAAATATTTTTTTATTTTGTACTGCTTCAAGTGGAAGCCACCATTACATGTCTCCTGTTCATCAGTCAGATATGAACCTGTGTTCTTAGAAATCAGTTAAATAGACATCCCCTAAGTTTCACCTGTACCAAAAAAAACAGCTAGCTTTTATATTGCTTGGAATAGGTTTTTCTATGTACATACATTGTATGTATGTATAGATCATGAAGCTTGATTAAATAATTATTTTAACTTAAAAAGCAGGTGGGAAATGGAAAATTGGGTATTGTATGTTTTTATAATTGTGCTAGACACTCCATAAAAAGTGGTTTACTAGCCTTAAGGATTCCAAAGACAAGATGACAGGACTGCTCCTGCCAAAAACTTTCCCAAAGACCTTAATTTTTACCCCTTGGGAAGAGCTTGCAGTACCTAACTGGAAACTCCTAATCATGTGAGTTAGATGTGATACAATTAGCTAGAGGTGTATTTTTCTGGTATGTAGATCATGCCAAAGACTAAAAGCACCTGATAATGCCAAGTACCACAGTTTCTAAGGCTCCAGAACTTGCAAATAACAGACTTTAACTTTTTCACTGTTTGATTCACAATACCAGTACAAGTTACAGTTTTTCTCTGTATATGTTGAAATTCTCCCCCAGCACTTCAAACCTGGTTTCTTCAGACAAGGATAAGTTGAGTGAATTTAGAAATTAACATTTTTGGGTGATGGGATAGATGTGCTGCCTTTACAGGAGAAAATATGCATCTGTTTCTATGTTTTCACTGCAGTAAACCCCTACAAATATGTATGCCTAAAATACCTTTTCATCAAAAAACCTCAAAACATGTTTTAAGACAGCAAACTACTGAAAATTTTTACAGCATTTTTTATTATAAATTAATAAAATTATATTGAATGAGATTAAGGATACAGTTGAAGTTAATAATACTTCTGACTAATTTTTTTGTATTTATATTTTTCTCTGGAGCAGAGCCTTCCTTTCTTTCCTTTTCTCCTGAGTTTAGCTACAGCATCTTAAGGAATGGTTGTAAAATCATCTGTGTTAATACCAGCCTCACAGAAATCTTGATTTCCATACCAATTTCCCTTTCCTCACAGATTGCTTGCGCCAAAGTAAGCTGGCAAGCGGATTTTGAAAAGTCTAGAGATACGCCACAAACAACTTTTGTTGTCAGAATGGGTTTGTTTCCTGTACTGAATTTATAGCATCTTTTGTATAATACATTTTAGTCTGACTAGTAGGAAATCACCAAGGTTTTGATAAGCAAAAATGTATGGTATGTATAAATGTGCAACTACATGTAAGGAAGACTAGTCAGTAGCTTGCTGATGTTGAGGTAGGAGAGACTGAGTCTTTTGGGTTTCTGTTTTTTTGTTTTTCTAGTAAATAGGAATTCATCTCAGAGCTGGTTCTAACCAGGAAACGTACCACTGAGGCAATTGCTATACTATTTAGCTTCACTTTGATTTGATGGAAAGGAATTGTAGAGGAAATTTGTTTCGCATGACTGACAAAAAAATATTTGGTTTTGAGGCTGAAGGAAGCACATGGATTCTCCAAGTATGAACAATATGGAGAAGAATTTTCTGTTGAAAATGGAAATGAATTTGACAGGGCTCCCTTCACAGGGCAATCCTTGCTGCTGGGTTTGACAGCCATGTTCCCCAAAAGTCCCCAGGCTCCCACTGAGACAGCAAAAACTCCCAATATAGTAAGCCATGTCAATTTAAATACAGCATAAAGATGTTTTGCATCCTTTCACAGCATCCAGACACAGCAGCTGACATCATGCATTTGCATTATATAGGTCTGATGTTCGTTGCATGATGTGCAAAGAGACGCTTGGCATTCAAAACTCGTGTATAAGTCTAGGCTGCGTGTTCTGTTCTGTACATGGTTTGTATGGACATTTTATTTCAATTTGTGACAAAGAGGAAATCTTGGCAGATGTTTACTTTTACTCAGTGTTGTATTGACTAAGGTTAGGGATGTATATAACTATGTATGTACCTAATGTCAGGAAGCTGGATGCAGGCATCGTACTATTTTGCATTCATGTTCTTCTTTGTTTAGTTAATGTAATTTTAGAGAAATGAAATGGACAGCAAAAAAGACTGAAGGCCTTATATCATAATACAGCATCATGAAGATTCCGCTGTTCAGTAACTGCTTCCAACCATCTCTGGCTAATTTTCATGATTTGTGAGGATGCTTGCGAAAAGGTTGAACACAGTTACTTAGTCCAAGATTAGTGCAAATGAGCACTGTGCTCCACCAGAAAAGCTTCCTTTGACATCATGTATTTGCTTCATTCCTAAAAACCAAGTGAAAATTTTGCAGGTGAAATACTAGGTGGCAATTTTCCAAATTCTAGGTTTTTTTTAAACCGAGGTATTGAATTAATGGTAGAGGCCAAACACCTGTAACAGTATCCTGTGAATAAAATTATCAATTTAAACTTGTTCTTCATGTCACATAACTTCCATAAGTGGTCATTTGAAATAATCATTAAAAATGACCAGTCTCTTTAAATATTGGCTCAATCAACTTTTTGCATTGATTGGGAATTTCAAAACCTTGAATGCTTTTTTAAAATTTTCTCTGTCTTCCTCTCTCTCAGCTACTCTGTCCTCTCCTGTTTCTTGGATTTTATTGCACCTAAGGATTGAACCTGTTATGTTCTAGAAGTCTTTTAATTGCATCCCAGGCATTGATGCTGGAAAAAAACATATTACTGTAACAGGAAACCAAAAACATCCAATGAACTGATTGCCACAGTGGCAGGCAGATGAATGTAACAAGCTATGAAACGAATTATACTGTCTGGTATGAAGAGGCAAAAACTTGGTGAAAATAAACTTTATAATTGGATATGTGGACTAATAAAGTATTAGAAAGTTAGGGAGATATTTAAGGGGCTAGGCATCCACTTAATGCAAATAATTAGAATTAGCCATGGATATCTCCTAAAGCCCCCATTAAGCCATTATTTGCGTATTATAGTTCGTGATGCGTGGAGTCATGAGATGATTGAGCCAGCGCCATAAAGTAAATTCTTCTTGATGCTTTAAAATAATGAAAGTGAAGGAACATTTCTCTTTGTGGTTCTTCCATTCTCCCTCCTTCATTCCATTCACGTGAAACAGTGACAATAGATTTCTGGAATTTTTGTATCCTAGTTACAGAAGAAAGACTTGTCCAATGTAAAAGTAATTTTGTATTCTGTGTTCCAAGGAGTAACACATTTCCTCAAGTGAAGGCAGTAATATGAATTTAGTGAATGGCATTTAATGGAATTCACTTGCTCCATACACAGGCCATGTGATTTAAAAATCAAAGATTGCTTTCATCTATGAATAATGTTTAGTGAAGAAGTTAGGGCATATACTAAATTTTTAGTTGCCACATGTGGGTCGAACAGGTGGTTGCTAGAGGCAATGAGTTGTTTATTGCATTATGTAATTGTGTGAATGGTTTTTAGGCTGTGCTAGACAGACAGATTTTAGCTTGCCCTGAGCTTTAAAAATCCTTGAGCTGACAACAGTGGCATTACCACCATTGGCAAGACCAGCCTCATAAATATTAGAAGAACCAAGAAAACTTTCAAGTCTTTAAACATGAAAATACTAATTAGGGTGTCATTGCTTCTAAACTTTACTTCTGTTTCAAGCTTACCTAACTTTAGATACTGAAATTGTTTCTTATCCAAGTATGTATGTGATTAGCATTTGCAGCTTTAACTCAGTTTCCCTTTGGATTCTGCTGTTGCTGTTTTCATGAGGAGATCACTTCATTAAATACTTTCTGTAGAACTTCTGTGGAAATCAGTCTTGTTGTTTTTCCTATGAAATTTGTCTGTGATGCATAGCATATGTTGGGAACAATATAATTATGAAAGTAATTTTCCTTGGCCTTTGAAAAAGTTTATCAGCATGCTGAAGAACAATCTTCTGTGCAATGTTTTTACACATCTATTGGAGAAATGGCTTTCCCCAAAAGTTTTATAAGTTTATTGGTGGAAGAAGTTGTTTATGAGCTAGTAGATAAAAATTGCTTTTAGTTTGTTTTTAAAAGCATCTCCATTAGTTGTTAAATGCTTCAGAAAAACCTGTTCCTTTTTCTACTGAAGTCAAATTTCATATGTACACATGTATGTTTATATGTTTCTTGTGTGTAAAAATTTTTTTATCAGATTACAATTAGACTTTATAATTTCTACCCATTACAGTTGTATAAATGTGTGCATTATCTAGTATTCTTGAAATGAAGGGATGTTTCAATCCTTTTTATAGCCTTAAAATTCAGGACAGCCTTTAAAAAGTTTCATTTTGAAACACTCCCTGACTTTTGTTCAGGAAGTTAGCTGTTATGGTTCAGAAAATGACTATTTCTTTTGGATTCACTTTTCTTTGTAAAATCATGTAAAACCAGAAAGTAATGGTCTGAAGTATTCCCCCTTGGCTGTTTGCTCCCGCCTCA
>VXBU01003216.1:19764-31142 GCA_013400315.1 Bombycilla garrulus | reverse complement strand
TGCTCTTGCAGTCTCAGATGTGTGCAAATACATGTTTTCTTCAAAGTGCACCAATAGATCAACCAATAAGAATAGAAGAAAACTCACATAAAACTTGAACTATAAAATAATGGAGTTTTAAAGAAAGAAATTTAAAGTGCCATTTGAATTTGACAAAAGCCCCAGACAATCAAACTACAATCTGAACCAATGTTATGTACAGAAATGTCTGTGAAAAATAATGGAACATTTTAAATGTGCCTATGGTGGGATAGCAATCTAACCCAACAGGATACTCTGAGGAAAAGGAGGAATAATAGACCTTTATATCAATTTTTATGTAACCATACTTTGCATAGCAAAGAGTTGTGAACTAGAAGAAATGACTCAAATAACTTGGCATTTCCTTTGACACAGTGATCCACCTTTTTGTTCCGTCTTTTATTTTTTTTTCTCTTCTTTTCAATTTATCAATTTCTGTGAGGTGATGAACATTCAAAAGGGTTTACAGATTTTAAAACAACTTGAAAAATATTAAAAGAATGTTAAGATTCAGGGCCTTGATTGCTAACCTTATCTAGATTGGATGTTTTCTGCTTCTCAGATGCACCTTGACTTGTAACAGGAAAGACTTTATTGAAGAAGTCAGTGTTGTGGGGATTTAGCTTCCCTTGTCAGCAACAGGATAGTAGGATACTTGTGTTGATACACTGAAGATTTCTGTAAGCCTTTCTCCATACTTGTCTTTGCCTCATCTTTTTGTAAGATCCTCTGTAATGAAACAATTTTTGTAGCTTTCCCTAGGAGCTAATTTTGTTTTTTATTAGTCAGCAATGTGGTGTGTGGTACATCTGATTTCCTTTGTTGGCCTGTTGAAATTGTTAGATAATTGAAATTTATTGATTGATGAGGTGATAAAATGATGAATAGAAAGATAAAACCTGAGAGATAGAAGCTGAGTTAGAGAAATAAAGTTCAGAGGAAGTGACTTTGCTTTTAATTGAAACATAAATTTGAGAAACAGGATTATGAGATTTCATTTCTACAAATACTTATGGAGGTGAGTTTGAAGAGGCAAAAGCTGCCTACATTGACCAGTTCTGGGCTGATATGGCCCACTATGTAAAGTTGTATTTAAGTAATCTAAAGGCAGTAAAGACTCAATTGAGAGGACCGCCTATGGTGTAAAGCAGAGAAATGGACAGTTCCAATATGCACCACAGACAACACAATCTGCTTACATCATAAGCTATTAGATGTAGAAAAATCTGTTAAAAGACTGAAATGGGGTAGAAGAGTAGAAAAGGAAAAAAAAGAAGAGGAGTTTGGTTTTCCGGTGAGATGTATACTAATGAAAGGATCAATGTACTGTCAGTCACATTCCCACAATGTTTACACAGGAAAAGCAAGACTTTTTCTCAGAGGTCTACTAACTAGATTTTCCCTGATTTAATTACACAAATAGATTTTACCTATAAGAATTTAGAAAATTATGCTAATTGTAGTAAAATTAATCACCTGACCTCAGATGGAACAGGAAAAATATTTATAAAAAACTTGCTTTCTTTCAGGAAATGTTTATCATTATAGCTTCAAAAATCTAAACATGTGACTAACAATAAAAAGACAATTAAAACTAAAAATGCAAAGGATTAAACTTTCCTTTTATTTGCTGTCTGATTATTAAAAGACACAATCTTTTAATTACCTTTTCCTACCACTGAAAATCACAGAATACCTTAGATAGAAATGAACACTGTATTTTCAAGTATTTACATGGCTTAGGAGCCTTTTATTCCAAGAAGACAACAGCCTCTAAATAAAATTCAAGAAGTCACAAGTAACTTAAGAGAATCATTAAAACCACCAGATTTCAAAAAAATTAAAAATTGGATGAAGAAAAAAATTATAGTAACAGTTCCGAGTCTGTCAGGCTCAGAGTATTCTCTGTAAATCACTGGAGCAGTCAAAAAGTTGATCAGCTCATCCCTGAACTCTCAGATATACTCACTTCTCACTTTTTGTAAGTAGACTACTGTAAACAGCCCTAGATTAACTTGGTGCTATCAGTCTATTGCACATGCATAATAGCCCTGAAGGAAAGATGTGGTATTATTATCAGTCACTTCAGGCCTCCAGATACAGACTTGCCCCCAGGTCTTTTCAGAAAGTACATTACAGTTAGCTAGTTTACACATCATATTTAGCTTTTGTTGTGAATGGTAAATGTACAGCTTCCATGATAAGAACTCACCAAATTTTGGAACTCTTCCATTTTTTGTTAATACTTGTGGAAATATCCTGCTTTTGCTATGTGTATTTGTATTATATTTAAATTTCTGCTGTGCAGAAATAAATGCTCATGGCACTGAGTTTGCTGTGTGTATTTGAACATAATACAAATACTGCTTTATTATTAGGGTAAGGATTAAGGTTAGGGTTAGGGTACTAACCCTGTATTATTTGTATACTAATAAAATACTATTAGTATNAAAACAGAAAACAAGTTTTCCCTGCAAAAAGTCCCACAAAAACTAAACTTGTAAAAATAGTGCCTTAATTTTACTGTTTGAAGAATTGCTTTAAGCTTCCATGTACTGAGAAGAGCCTCTCATAAAAATATTTGGGATGTTTGTTAGATGACCAAGGTTACTCTTGTTCTCCCTGCAGTGCCTAAAAGAGCATTGGGCCTTGATAGGATACCAATTGCCCTGTGCCATAGTGGCACCATGCAAAATTTGAGGGAAAAATAGGATGATCTTGGTTTGACAGTTAATTTTCCCACTGCTTCTTGGAGTTTTTTTCCTAAGTTCATTGGTTAGTAAAGCAATTTAAGACTTAAGAAAGTATTTCTCCCATCAGTTGTTTGTAGAACTCCTGATTTTTGGCTCATTTTTTCAGCCGGAAGAGTATCATGGAAAGCTGGAAACAGTTAATCCTTTTATGTAAATGGTGAAAAGTTTGAAGCCTCTTTGAGACAATAAATGTAATAACAGTTAAAGTATACCTAGTTTTTACAGTACAGACCACTAAAGACTACTGCAAATTAGGGTCAGCAAAGAGAAAAAGTATTATTTTCTGAAAGGTAAAACAAGAATTTCACATGTCTTTTTCTTCTCATGTTCCACATACTGCGCAGTTTGAAAGCTTCAACTTCTATCACTGCTGACTTCTATTTAATAGCTAACCTTTCAATTAAATGTTACAAACAATTTATTTTAAAAATGGATAAAAATCTGAGTCTTAAGGAGATTTATCTTTATCACTTATTAGTGAAGCACAAATAATCCTGATGCAACAGTGACTCCAACTTCCCATTAATATCATCAGAATGAAGCTGCCATGAGAAATACAGACACATGAGGAGAACATTTTACAAGGCTGTAGATTTCTATAGGGAAAAAAATAGTGAAACTACAAACACAATACCATATATAATGTTATTTTAAACACTTTTCTTCATCAGCATAAAAATTCTCCAATTGTGATGGAGATGATGAGTTGCAACATTGTGCTTATGAAATTGTTAGTCATATTTCAGCCACTTGTCTATTTTTTTTGGTTTTATTTACAAAATTTTTATTTAGATTTTCAAAGTTAAAAACCACAATCAGTTAAAAATCTATCAATTAAATTACTAGTTTTGACTTTAAAGATTCAGTTGCAGCAGTAAGTGGTCAAATATGTACTTTTCCCGATGGTTACAAAACTAACACTACAAATGTGTTGCAAATACTTTTTCTGAAAACAGGCATAATACTATGGTAGTGCAGCTGTGAAATACAGATGTAGCTGACCTGCAGCTATCTGAGTGTACTCCAAGCCTAGAAGTCTGGAGAAATGAATGTGAAGACAGTTTTTCTATATTACAGTCTTTTACCCATGATGTCATGTCTGGAGTTCATACGGTCCAGATCACAAGGTACAGCGTCACCTGAGCACTGCTCTAACATTTCCTGAGCCAAACTGTGTATTGGAATGGTATAATCTGCATTGGCATAAGCTTGGAATTTATCTACTGTATCTGCTGCTGCCCTAGACATATTTGAGGACAGTTTCCAATAGATTTGGTAAATAAAATATCACTGATTATTCTTTACCAAGGAGAAAATCACCCATAAGCTGGTAAAGTCTCAGCTTAGCACATTGTCTTGATTCTTAGATTTAGTTTTTACCGGAGTGCCATGTTCCTTCATAGTTTTCAAGATTTAGACTTGAAAAGATAAAAGCTACAACAACATATAGAAAAAATGATACAAAATTCTTCATGATCTTCTCTCTTTCCTGTGAAACATCCATCAAAATCAGATAAGACAGACTGACTTTTGGTAATGTTTTAATGTGTCCTTACCACATTGCCTAATGTTAGGTCAATTGGATTCTGCAGGTTGTTCTAAGGAATGAGATGGATTGTTTAAACAGGAGTCTTAAAGATGAAAGAGAATTCTCAGTATCTAGTAATTAAACAAATCTTATGGTAAAATGAACAGGCAGGCAATCAGCCCTAAAATTCATATGCCTAACAATTTTTTAATAAAATAACTTACATAGAAGCCACTAATCTCTGTTAACCTAATTATTTAGACTTTTTTTCATTGCTCTCACAGTGCTTATATGCTATTGGATGTAGAGATTCCTCTTGCTATCACAATGTAAGGAAATAACTCAACCTCCTTTTGTCAAAAAAATGTTTTCTATAAAGAAAACAATTTACTGCTCAAAAGAAAGAGCTGCTCAGAAATAAAATTGCAATGATCATTTGTGTTTGTGATTGTGAAGTAATTTTTTTTTTGGATAGAGGGAGCAGTGAAATAAAACTTGCAATTAAAAAAGTCTGAAAACTGTCAATAAAAGAACAAAACAAAACAAAACAAAACAAACCCAAAACAAAACCTATTTCAATAGACTTACCTGCTTAAGTCTTTTAAAAGTCCTCTTTACCCCACAAATGTTTTAGCCACTGGGTGAAGTCAAAATACAGCACTTGATCATAATAATCCCAGCCTCTCATGGACAACAGCATCTCTCATGGTACCAAACTCAGAATGCTTGAAACAGACCTGGAAAACACAGATATTCTTACATTTTTATAGAAATATACTCCACCATGCCTTAGTATAAGGAAACACGAGCACTTAATCAATGACTACATTATAAAGGAGTATAAAACCATAAATATGACTTGGTAAACAAGATGGGGACTGAGAAGCTCATGCTCCAGAAAACATATTTTAGCTGAGTATATGCAGTTCTGTTGCACTTACTGACCCATTATACTCTCAGAAAAAATAAATATTATTTATCTTTTTAAAAATAATTGCAGATTTTCAGACATAGATTTGTAAGTCTTTTCTTATTTGAATTTCAAAATTAATATCTTCTTCTGAACCAAACAGAATCTTATCTGGAAAAGATCATGGAAATGTTTCAATACAATTATAGTTAGTTGTTCCATGAAAGCTTTGCTGAGTACCATTTTGTTCAGTATCTATAGTGGAAAACTGTAACATCCAAATGGAAGATGCACTGCAAACTCATACCAATAGCATGCTCTTCTCTTTACTAAGTGAAGCAAGTAAGGAATTCAGGTGGCATATTGAAAGACCATTGTAATATTTATCTGGAACTCTGCTTCTGGATAGTTGCAATACTTCTTGAAGAAATTTACTACCATTTATAAGTACATGTCAATAATTCACAGAATCACCAAATCACTTCTGCTTAAGGAAATAATGAAGAATGGTCCCTGGAAAATGCTTTCAAATGCACTGGAGTCAGTCAATACTGGATACTTTTTAAGCACCACCTCCTAAGGACACAGTAACAGACAATTCTAAAATGTCAGAAGTCAAACAAGCAGGACAAAAGGCCAGCCTGCCTGACAAGGATCTTCTTTTGGAGGCAAAAAAAGGAAGATAAGGCAACATTAGGTGATGCAGGAGGAATACAGAAATGCTGCTTACCACTGTAGCAAGAAAATTCATTCAAAACTAGTTATAAAGCCGGTTGATTTCATTGCAAAGCCTCTCTTGATGATTTTTTGAATGGTCTTGGGAATCTGGAGAGGTCCCAGCTGACAGAAAGCAGAGGAACATTATTCTAATCTTTAAAAAGGGTGATATCAATGAGCCTGGAAAATATAGGCCCGTCAATCTCACTTCACTGCCTGGTAAGATTATAGGGAAGATTGCTCTGAGAGATAGAGAAAATCTGAATGACACCTGAATGACAACACAGTCACCAGCATGGCTTCCTGAGGGGAAAGTCCAGCTTATCAAATCTCTTTTCTTTTTGTGACAAGGTAACCCAGTTAATCAAAGGAAGCCAGATGATGTAATCTTTTTGCATTTCAGTAAAGCTTTTGATATTGTGTCTCACAGAAACCTTCTGGGCAAAATATTCAGCATACAGCTGGAAAAGCACATCATGAGATGGGACAATCACAGGTCTGTGTGTCTTGCTCACAGGTCAGACACAAAGGATTACAGTGAATGGGAGTGACATCAGAGGAACTGTCACTGGTGGTTTTCCACGGGGCTCCATCCTCAGCTCTGCCCTCTTCAACATCTTCATTAACTGTGTGGACGCAGGACTGGAAGGGAACTAAGTAACTTTGCAGTTGATACAAAGTTGGGAGAGGCCGCTGACCCACTCTAAGGGTGGGACACTGGCAGAGAGACCTGGACAAACAAGACAGCTGGGCAATCATTGACAAAACAAAGTTCAGCAAGAGTAAGTGCCAGATTTTTTGTGTGGGACACGGCAGTCATGGGTATATGTACACACTGGGGAATGAGATGCTGGAAAGCAGTGCCATGGAAAGGGACCTGGGGGTCCTGGTCGGTGACAAGTTGAACATGAGTCAGCAGTCCCTTGACAGCAAGAAGGGCCGCTCATGTCCTGGGAGGCATCAACACAGAATCACAGCCAAGCAGTGGAGGGGATTGTCCTGCTCTGCTCTGCACTGGGGCAGCCTCACCTTGAGTGCTGGGGGCAGTTTTGGGTGCCACAGTATAAGAAAGGTATAAAGCCATTAGAGAGTGTCCAAAAGAGTCCAACAAGGATCATGAACAGCCTTGGGGTGAAGCCATGTGAGGAGTGGCTGAGGTGACTTGGGTTGTTCAGCCTGGAGGAGACTGAGGGGAGACCTCACTGCAGTTAGAACTTCCTCATGAGGGGAAGAGGAGGGGCAGGCATTGATCTCGTCTCTGGGGTGAGCAGTGACAGATCCCAAGGGAATGACCTGAAGCTGAGTCAGGGCAGGTTTAGGTTGATTATCAAGAAAAGGTTCTTCAGCCAGAGGGTATTTGCGCACAGGGACAGGCTACTCCTTCCTGGGTCACAGGACCAACTTGACAGAGCTCAAAAGTTTTTGGACAATACTCTCAGGCACCTGGTGTTACTCTTGGGGATGTCCTGTGCAGGGCCAGAGTTGGACTTTGGCAATCCTTTGTGGGTCCCTTACAATTTGATATATTCTGCTATTTTTGGATTTATGTTGGAAAGTCTAAGATCACCGAGTCCAATGTCTGACTGATCTAGACCATACTCTAAGTGCCACATCCAGTCATTTTTAGAATATCTGAAAGGATGGTGGCTTCACCACCACCCTGGGCTGTCAGTTCCAAGGCTTACCAATTCCTTCTGTGACATCCAGCCTGAACCTTACCTGAAGCTATTCAAGGCTATGTCCCCTTGTCCTGCCACAAGTTTCCTGGGATAAGAAGCCAAGCCCTATTTTTCCACTATCTCCTTTCTTGCAGAGAATTACAAGGTCTCTCCTGAACTTTCATTTCTCTAGGGTAAACAACTCCTACTCTCTCAGTCACTTCTCATATGACTTAGAATACAAGTGAACATTTCTGCTTGTAACTAGTATGAGGTTTTGTTTGCATTTGTTCTGGAACACCAGGCATATTTTTGTTACTCCTGAGCAATGCTACAACAGACAGAAGGCCTTTGTTGCCCCTCACCTATGCCACCAGTGAGGAAGTTGAGGGATGCACAGAAAGTTGGGAGGTGACAGAGCTGAGACAGCTGACCCCTAATGACCCAAGGGATATCCCATACCACAGGGCATCAGGCTCAGCATATAAAGTTGGAGGGAAAAAGAGAAGGAGAGGGGACATTTGGAGAGATGGCATTTGTCTGCCCATTTCTACATTAGGCATGGTGGAGCTCTGCTTTCCTGGAGATGACACAACAGCTTCCTGTGGATGGGAAGTAATGAATTATTTCCTTGTTTTCCTTTGCTTTACCTATTGAACTGTCTTTATCTTAATGCACAAAAGTTTATTCATTTTTACCCTTCAGGAAGGAGTGAAGAAGTGGCTGTCTGAGGCTTAGTTGCCAGCCAGGGTACTAGGATATCTTACAATTATCTTTCATAGGTCAGATCCACTGTAAAAATCAACGGAGCAAGAAGATACCAACATAAAATCCAACAGGAATAAATGAGGAGCTGAGGTCTGTAGAGAAATCCTGAGGAAGAAATACAGGGGAAAAAAGAGAAACAATGTCATGAGGATTCAGGGGGATTTATATGAATTAATTAAGAATCAACAGTAGGTGGGGAAGTGGAGGAATATAAGAGTAAACTATTTGTGATTGTACTGGTATGTATAGTGTCTGGTATTTCTAGAAAAAAGCGCTCACCTAGCATAGGACTCAAATTTTGTGCTCATATCTCAGGTGCTGAAAATAGGTTATACGTTGACTACTTAATAAGTTATAATTTCTCAGAAAAGGAAAGGCTGACCACTGATAATATCCACTGGTTGCCAGCAATTTTTGAATCAGAATCTATGGCAGAGCTTTAGCTCAGGAGAGCTCATAAATGAAATTTACATCACTGTGAATGGTAAAAGCGAACAAATTTGTTATTTAAGAATCACTTTTCTTGTCATCTTCTGAAGAGTTCTTTTAGCAGCCCCACTTGTTTTTGCTATCACTTTCTTCCTTACTTTTCTGGGAAAAGGTGATTGAATTTCAAGCCTCTGCCAAGCTCAGGGGTGTTCCACCACCATACAGAAGTTAAGAAGAGTTCACCTTCAGTAATTTGAAGATGATACAATACAGGAAGGAATGGTTGATATATCAGAGGGATCCACTGCCATTTAGAGGGCATTAATAGGCTGGAGTTATGCATCAACAGGAACTTCTTGCAGTTCAGTAAAGGGAAATGCAAACCATTATCTGGGGAGGAGTGTCACTTCCAGGATACGTGCATGGTGGAGGTTAACTGTCTGGAAACCAGATGTGCAGGGAAGAACCTGGAGTTCCTAGGAGACAAGCTGATGATACTCCAGCACATTACCATTGCAGCAAAAAGGGTCTGTGTTAGCTGAAGTATTGCTTGCAGATTGAGGCATCTGGTCCTTGACCTCTGCTCACACCTGGTGAGGCAGACTCAAGGGGTTGTGCACAGCTCTGCCCTCTCCAAAACAAATTACATGAATACACTAGAGCAACTTCATCACAGGGCCACAGAGATAATGGACCAGGGCTTCTCTAATGTGAGGAATGGTTGACAGTGGCTGAGACTCCCCAGCATGGAGAAAAAGGGCTTGGAGGTACCTTATCAAAGTGTACAAACATATATCAGGAGCAACTGAAAAAGATGAAGGTAAACTCTTTGCACCACTGCCAAGTGGCAAGACAAGAGACAACTGCAAACTGAAATAAATGAAATTTATGTCTAAACATAAGAAAATAATTTCTACTATGATGTTGTTTGATCACTAAAGTAGGTTCCCCAGGAACCTTGTCATCCTTGGAGATACTCAAAATCTGACTAAACATGTGCTAAGTTATCTACTCTAGTTGATTCTGCTTTGAACAAGGGCACTGAACTAGAGTATCTCTCCCGAGAGGCCTACCACCCTCATCCACTCAGTGATTCCAGGAAATCCTATAAAATGGTTAAAAGAATAAAAAAATTCAACAGCTTCTGTTTACTTCATAGTATTTTGAGATGCATCAGTGCATCTCTGTTATAACATTCTTTTACAACAGTAAGAAAAGAGAAAGTTTCTTTTGTCTTTACTGCGCTAAGACAGTGAGTTTAGTGCAAGAATATTAGCTGTGACTTTTGGAGTCATGGACATTCAACAAAACTGGCATTTAAATGAGGAATCTGCGCAATAAGGACATGCCACTATATCTAACCCCCCAGAACCCTATTTAAGTAGACAGGTTTAATATTTAACGTCAATTTCATTCTCTACTTGTTCATTTTTACCATTACTGCAGTCCAATTTTTGAAAGTGAACCGAGGTAATACTGGAGAGACAATAAAGGAGAGACAGTCTGGAGAATACTTTTAAAAGCATAATCCCACAGAACAAATGCCCAATAATGAGCTGCTTAGTAGAGGCTAGCAAAAGCAAACAAGCAAAGCATGCAAAATAAGCCCACATATTCTGTTGCATTTCCACCATCATGAGAACAAAATAAATGAAGTAGCTACATTTTGCACTTTGTCTGTTCAGACATGTTTTATTGAAGCAGAATCCCATTCCTGTATATCCATGGCTTCATGATATTACTGGTGACAGCACTCTGCTATTTTACACCTTGGGAGCTTAGGCTCTGTGATGGCCTGGAATTCCACTCAGGTTTGAGAATTACACTGCTAATTGCAGTATTAGCATTTTGCTAGTCTTGCTTAGCAATTTCATGACTATGCCTAGGTCTGAAGAAGAAAAATGAGAGATGTGGAGAGCTGCTTCTTGGCTCATTCTGTATAAACTCTGGGGAGATATTAATCTCTCAATCTATTTTTTATCATAATTTTTTAATAGTGCTAATGGAAAAAGAAGGCACCGTAACAGGAGTCCATGCTGTATCTTACAGTATAAATGGCATGGACCATTAACTGACCCAAGGGTTTAACAGTTAAATCAAGAGTGCAGACAAAGGGTGGAGAAAAAGAGCTGGCTGAGAGAAAAAAACATGGATGCAATATAATGTTGGTTCTGACGACTTGTTTTAAATGCTCACTCTGAATTTTCAGACCTTTCAGTGGGTTTGTGACAGTGATTTCAGAGGTAGCATAGCAACAAAACAGAGAAGAAAGTTGAAAGGTGCTTGGAAAAAAAGAGTAGGAACTTTCAGAATAGAAAGTATTGTGATGGTACCTTCACAATCTCTTTTTACAAGTTTGGAGGTATTTTTTGAGCTATAGCGTACGGAGAAACAAAAGTCAGTGTAAAAAAGACTTCAACCACAATTGAGCAACATTCTGGATGCCATGAAATGGACCAGTTTATTTTCAAGGGCATTCAAAAGATATTAAAAATCTTCACTGTTCTCTAACACTACTGTAATCAGCCTGGAGAAGAAGAAAAATGAGGCAGGGAGGAAGGAAGGAAGGGAGGGAGGGAGGAAGGGAGGGAGGG
>VXBU01003216.1:294-19396 GCA_013400315.1 Bombycilla garrulus | reverse complement strand
CTCTCCTCTCCTCTCCTCTCCTCTCCTCTCCTCACCTTATTTTATAAAAAAATGGAAATGAGATAGACAAATAATGAGTTACAGGAGCATGACCTTTGATACATAATCAAGCAAAATGAAGGCTCAGTAAAGAAAAGTTTAATATAATCACACAGAGATTGCATTTTTTTCCTTTTTCAGATTTCCTGATTTACAAATCACAAAACAGAACAAAACTTATCCATAAAATTTTGAAAGCTATTTCATCTATTTAAGAATGATGACGTATGTGACCTGTAAGCCACTTGCCAACTAAAAGAACAAAGTATACATATATAGAGAAAAAAATTCTTAACATTTGCAAACATAAGACCAAAAACAATTTAATTTTTAAGTGTCTTGCAACATATACACAGTAATAGAAGGTATACTCAGAATGAGTTGTATTACTATGCAAATTATAAATACCATACCTTAAGACTTAGCGAGTTCAAGTCCTGGAGACAATCACTGCACCTTTGAAAATAAAATTCATCTGTTAAAACTATTGCAGTTAATTTAGTTTGGGATAAAAATCCCTGTCCTCTGAAAGCTTTTATTTAACACAGTTCTCAAGCTGCTTTAGTACCTAGCAGGATGCTCCTTTCTGATTTCTGCCTACCTTCAAGAGATGAGTGCAATTTTTTCAGTCCCTTAGCTCCTTTTCTGAGTTTTCAAAAAAGAAGGTTCACTGTATATCCAGTCCTCCCCAGCCCAGCCTCCCTTTCTGAATTTCCATTCATTTTGTATTACGAAACCTAGCAAGAAACCTTTCTTAAGCAATCATTTTATGAAGTGGTTATCAACTATATTTTGTAGTCCCTCTGCAATACTCTTTACTGCAGCAGCAGTTAAACAACAAACTGTTCAAGAATAAATACTAATCTCACAGATGACAGAAAGAAAATACCCGGCACTAACTTCCTACTCAGCTTTTTTGGAATGGAGGAGAATGTAATGACTGGACTTTGTCAGCACATTGGGCAAAGCATTATAGGCAGAGCACTGGNATTTATATTACTGTAAATCTATACAGATTTGCACATGCATGCAAATAGCATCAGCACATATTTTTTTAAATATTGCCTGAAAATATTTTTTTTATTATTCCTTGTCCCTTTGAAAATGTCTTAATTTATAAAATATTGGACTTGCCATAAGTATGAATTTACCTGCCACACTTGAAATGCAATGAAGGCGTAGTCCAAGTGCTCTACTTCTACTCTACTACAGAGCTTGCTTTATTACAATATTGATAGTAGGATCTATCCTATTCACTTTAATTTTTATAGCAAAATACACAGTTTTATGGGGATGATCCAAGATATTTCCTTTACGTTCATATCCTTAAATGATCTCTGTAAAAGCCATCACAGTGGTGTAAGAATCAGAGTAGCCTTGTCTCTACAGCAGTGTTTTTTTTTTTGCTAGCACAAGGAAAAGTGTATTTCCTTACCATTAACAACGTGACTTGTGTCTTAGTAGAGATAAGTTCTGATTTTTTGTTCTACTAAAATTAGAGTTTTCTCATTAAGAATATATTTTTGTGTACAAATCAATATGCCAGTAATTCATTTAATTTTAAAGACACTGAAATTTCTGAGAAACATTTTCAATTGCATTAACCTGAGTACAAGGTTAATGCATTAATGCACTACAAAAAAGTAAATTTAGATTGGTATTGTTGCAGAAAAATAAAATTTAAAAAAAGAAAAAACAAACCAAACCAAACAAAAAAACCCCACCCAAAGCTAAAATTTCCTTATTTGAATTAATCATCTAAAAATAAACCTGAGAAAAATGCATTAATTTCAAGGAAGCAGATCTTCCTTCTAACTGGAATGATTCAGATAAACACACTGACAGTTTTTGCGACAGTATGAAAATATTCCCTCTGGCTATGAAAAAAAGAAAGCATTTGAAGAATATAATTTTTTAGCCATAATTCGTACTTTATAGAATACATATGTTTCTATCATCTCTTAAACAGAGAACTTAATGTCTTATCAAGCTGCTTCTTGTAAAGCTTTCTTTCTGCTGTACATATTACGAGCCTCTAATTTTAAGTCAGTATTCCCAAACTCCTTTTTCGCTAATGTTCTTTTCAGAAATTCCACAACTCTTATTTCATTATGCTATTTACAAAATGCTCTTCAATCATTCAGATTGAAACAGTGGTTTAGGCTTCAGCTGATGTAACAGGAAATGTTAAAAAAATCACCAGCTTGGTTTGTACTCAGCTGAAATCAATAGAGAAAAAGATCACCAGTGACCTCATGACTTCTGATCTTCCAATTACTCTCATAATTTTTGACAATTATGTATTTCTTGGATTGTTGACACAATGACATTGAAGCCATGACTATCAGTTCCATTAATCACTGATGAGAAAATAGCTGACATCTTTCAGTGATGACTACATCACCTTTCACTAAGGAACATCACTTTTTGAAATTTACATATATTCGGAAACATTTATTTGATTAAAAAAAAAAAAACCACAACTTTCATATGCTTAGAATAATCTCACAAGAGACCAACATACTTCATGCACCTAGTCAATCTATTTCATTTCAAGAACTAATTAATTCACTTCTTGGCACAGTTTGCTCAAAGGCAAAAATAGAAATCTTGATTTGTGAAATAAAAGACAGATACATATATCAACACATCAGGTGGTGGGATTAGTTTAGTTCAAGGAGCAATGGGCTATGGACTGGATTTTCTTTTGTCTGACAGTTATGACCAAATACCTCTATGAAACAAAATGATGCCGGTGATGGAGTTGAGACAGCTTTGTCTCAATGACAGAAAATTATATACTATGATGGATCATAAAGTATCCAAAGTATGACTGTTCAGTTGGTGGAGGACTTACAGTCTATGTTGTTAGGTAGAAATTTCTGTCATGGATTGTTATGTTACAGTTGTAGTGTCCCTACCTTTCAAAGAAGCCCTTATTCTCTGCTAAAGAGCAGCCTTTTGCCACAAACTTCCCATTTTGTTGACCCTCTGAAAATATGGCAAAAATAGTCAGGTTAGGGTGCTTGTTTGCATATGCAATAGAGTGAAGGAGAAAATCAAACTGTAGCTGCTCAGAATTGGTAATTTGTGACCAAGAAATGACCTGCCATGGAGGACAAGAAGATCCAACTGCAGAAGAGTTTGAACTGGCTGGACAGAATTGGAATGACAGGACAAAAGAGCTCCCTATAAGGGAGTGAAGTTTCCCTTAATAATGAGGTGCATTGCAGAGTTGTCTTGCAACAATCCATCAGTCATGGACATGAGTGCTCCAAGGCCAGAGACCACCTTTGAGCAGGAGAACTGGGATGGAGAATGGATCCAACATCGGGCTGATGTTCATGGGATTGGCAACACTGAATGTGTATGTAAGGAATCAGCTCCTGCTGCGCCTCTGCATGCTCCAGGTAAAACAGCTTATGGTGATAAGATTGTCCAGCTCACTATGCATTAAATCTTCTTTATTTAAGCATGAGCCTATGTTTAACTCAGCTCAAGGCATGCAGTAAAATGTCCCCAACAAGAGACTTGTGAATTAGTGGTTGAAAACATACAGATTCTGCCTGCACAATTGACTGGACTATAAACATGATTTTCCCACAAAAGATGCGTTTATCTCACCCACATTTATAATATAAAACTAACTTGAATTTGATGATGAAGCTCTTGAAATTTTCAGGCACACTACAGATGTCTACTGGTGTGTTCTCTAAAAATTTGTCAATATTTTGGATTAAATTGTCTCATGTAAAATGAAAATATATTGTGTACTCAGGTAAGTACTTTTTATGCATCCTACTGTATGTACCAGAAGGACAATATTAATTTCTCTTAACATAATCTATAGACTTTGCTATCTACACTGAAAACAATGGAGAATCACCCAGCCTGCAATAGTCAGTTGAGTGATCTATAAAATAAATTTCTTTAACTAAAAACAATTAGGAATGTAATACTGAAGGCACAGTTCTCATAATAACTAAGAGGTAATTACTAAGCTTGTTCTGTATCTGATAGACAAAGACTTTGAAAGGAAATTTAATCACTGATTTCTTGTCCTAGAGTTAGATGCTAAATGAGATCATATAATTACAGATGAATGAATTTTTATCCTCATTTTATACCTAAAATCATGTCTAGCATACAGATTGCAAAAGCAAGGAAAACCAGAAACTTATGTGTTTATTTCAAAGAATAACATTGGAGATTCACTTTGAGCACACAAAGGCTCGTAGAGTCTTGCAGCTACAGGAAGATGAAAATTATTCAGCCCAAATGAGCTCATCTACATCCACAGGAAAATTTCACACAAACTTAAGCATGCATCATCAGAGCTCTCTGACAGGAATTAACATCACATCCACAGAAGGAATGCACTGATGGCAGAATGTACTTTAGAAAGGTACATAACCAGCAGATTCCCATGCTGGTCACATCACATCCCTTTTCACACTGTCCTGCCTTAAATAGCATTAGCTCCTCAAGGTTCTTTACCCATACAAAAGCCTCCATCATTTCTTCATTCTTAGTGGCATAGTCACATTCTTCACTGACGGCTGCTTCTCATGTTTTAAAAGGCCTTTCAAGTGACACTCTGATTGTCATATGAACATGTACATTTCCTGACATGAGGCAGAGAACAATGTAACTAACATGTCGCCACTAAACAGAACAAAAAAAAAAAAAAAAAAAAGCTCTTTTTATGTACCTCCACTACACTCAAAAAATGCTATCTTATACCAAGAAGATTGAATCTGCTTAGTCCTTGATGTGCTATGGATGGAGTTCTGCTGAGTTAATCATAGCATTAATACTGAAAAGCTAAGACTTATCTTACTGCCCTCCAACTTTGTATTTAAATCAAAGATGTGAAAAATGAGAGAAACAAACCTCATGGAACTGAAAAAAGTATTGGTATTAGTAGCAGAAAATGAAGCAAAGTTAAGTCCAACAGTAGAACTTTTAAAATTCATGGCTTTATCAGAACATGGTATGCCACTGTGAACAATTACAGTTCTATGGAAAATTTTTGAGGACAGTGAATGAAATTTTGCTTAATTTCTCATAAATTTTATCTGAGTCATAGCCATGAGGACCCACAATACCTGAGGACCAAAGGAGGAGAAGACCAGTTTCTCTTGTGGAGTCTATATTGTGCATAGGGTTATTATAGGGTTATTGTGACTTTAATGAAATCATCTACCTCCCCTGCTCATCAGTGCAGGCATAGCAATGCATTTCAGCAACTAGAGAGGAAGGACAAAGGCTTTTTGTGCATGTGGATTTTCCTTACAGAAAATAAGCTTTACCTTCTCACGGAAAGACACCAAGATCTTGTAGCAAAGCGTGAGAGGTCAGGGCTATGTTTGTGTGAAGGAGCTGCACTAGGCAGAAGATGCTTACAGTGACACAGCCAAGATAAATCTTTTAAATAAAATAAAATAAATTCCAAACCAATTTCTAAAACCTTTTTCTCATGTGGTATTGTGGACAACACAAGGCCATAATAAATGGCAATCAGCTAAAAAAAAAGCTATAAATGTTTTTCATAATATTCTTCAGCTTATCTATTTTTGAGAATGTTTTTACCAGAATAATTTAACAGTAATTGAAAATACATCATTGAACCAGGAATCTGGAGGAGGGCAACAAATAAACTTCCATGTAGTATCCTCCATATCCTAAAATGAGGCAAGTAAATATAAGAAACTGGAAAATAAGTGTGCCAAAAGTGCAGTCAAAAAAAAAGGTTATTTGAAATGCCAAGTGCTTATTATTCCCTACTGACCTTTAATGTACACATTCTGCTAACACCTCATACTAGGCCAATTTAAATTATTCAAAAGGAATCCACTGTATCTTTCCTGCCTCCTTTAACATCATCCCAGAATTCAAATAATCTATTTGGATTACGTCCTAGCCACTGTGATGGGAAGTAAAATCTTCTATTTATGTTGCAAACTAAAAGACTGCCTAGCCATAGTAATTTTCATCATTTAAGAGACATCAGTAGAGCCTTGAAGAGCAGCTGTTTCTTGGATATCTTGTGTTTCTGTCTCTACAAGTGCTATCAGAAATACATCCTGCTCAGTTGAACCAGAGCTTGACATGCACCAACACATACTTTGAGATTTTAAGAACTACTAATATTTAGAGCTGCAAATTCATATTTGTCAGTATGAATCTTCTCACACTATATTAAAAACCACTAGTAAACTGATAGATTAAGGTGAACCTGGCTTGAGAGCAAAACAGGTAAAAGACAATGACCTCCAGCAGCTGGTTATGAGAGCAACTGTTCCAGCAATGTGTATCAGCAGGGCTAATATTTCAACTGTCCCTCTCAAAGTACACATACAGCAATTATACTATCAATAATTCTGCCACTCACAGGTTTTCTGGTAACCCTAGTCTCTAAAGACAGTTCAGAAAGAGCTATGTTTCAAATTATTTTCACAGCAAAGGGTTCAACTACTGGTTAAAAGAATTATAAGCATTGTTCTGTTAGACTGGCTTTGAGCAGATATTATTAAGAATGCCATTAGCAAGGACTAATGGGAAAAAATGATGGCATTTAACCATCATTTCTGAGGTTCTAAAGTTAGCTTTTTATTCTAATTTAGAACAAAAATTACAGCTGCATAAAAGTTCCTTCTTTTTTTCAACAGAGAGCTCAGACCTGAGGTCTGTACTAAGTGCAAGCGAAAATTTTGCTTAGCTGTAATTGCTTATATGTGTCAATCAACAGACTGATGGCTGGCCAACAGTCTCAATACAACTAGTTTAAAGCAGTCTGACTATATATAGTTTTGCTGACTCAGGTCAGTATCTCCACTCCTTATCTCTCCAAATCAACATAAGAGGAATATTAATATGGGTTACTCACACCTCGGCAATTTTAATTCTGTTTCTTTTTGGACCAGCTCCTTACAGTTGTATGCATCCTAATACAGCCGCTGAAAGAATATGAGTAACAGTCCTAATAGAATTTTGCTTCAGAAGATATAAATAAGAATACCTCCACTGCAGGCAGTTTATATTAGCTGAAAATGCAGCCAGTGCAGACTATCCTAGAGTGCAGAAGCCTGCAGAAGCAAAATAAATATTTCTTGTCCTGACATCTTTTCAATTTCACACACAATTATAAATGTAAACCTATTTCCTTTTAAAAAAATATTTCAAATATATCAGTTGAGAAGAGCCAACAAGGATTGAGTCCAGCTCCTGGCCGTGCACATGACATCCCCAGGAGTCACACTATGTGTCTGAGAGCTTTGTCCAAACCCTGCTTGATTCTGTCAGGCTTGGTGCTGTGACCACTTCCCCAGGGAGCTGTTCCAATGCCCAAACATCCTCTGGCTGAAGAACTGTTTCCTGATATCCGGGCTAAATCTTCCCTGACATAACTTCAGGCCATTCCCTTGTGTCCTGTCACTGCTCACCAGAGAGAAGGGATCAGTGCCTGCCCCTCCTCTGCCCCTCACCAGGAAGTTGTAACTGCAGTGAAGTCTTCCCTCAGTCTCCTCCAGGCTGAACACACCAAGTGACCTCAGCCGCTCCACACATGGCTTCCCCTCAAGGCCCTTCTCCTTCTTCATTTCCTTTCTTTGGACATTCTCTAACGACTTTGTATATTTTTATATTGCAGTGACCAAAGCTGCACACAATGTTCAATATACATGTAAGATTTTTTTCCTGTGAGGAGAAAGACAATATGAAATTATGATGATAGAAAAGGCTGCAGCAGGCAGACTGAGCTGAAATTGGGCACTGAATTAAGTAGTTTATTTTTACTAACTGCCCTTATTTCATGCCTATTGTTACAGTGCCCTTTCAGGAAAAAAGCTATTTTATACTTGAAGCATTTTATACAGCACAGAATGAAGAACAGAGAATTGCTACCTATGAATCTTAGTTCTGTTTCTTCTCACATAATTTTGATAAAACATATTTTTTTCTCCTCCATCATTATACCAACAACAGAGGTTGCTTTATCAAGTCCTAAGAGCCTTGCTCTTGTTAGAGCATTAGGTGCTAGTGCCCATGGGGAGAGGAAATCCCACTTAATTCCCAGTTCTTCTCTTGAGGGTGACTTGGGGCAGAGGCCCAAGAGGCCCAGTTCACTTAAAAATTATTGAAGTAGGCAGAGAAGATGTTGTTGTAAATAGACATTGTCCAGTTTATACAAAGGGGCAGGTCTGATAATCCCCTAACTCATTGGTTTTTAGAGGAGATCCTCCAATGCAGTTGAGTCTAGAGCTATTTTAATCAAAATATGTCCACCCTCACTACCCAACTCGAATTGAAGTAAAATATGTGCATATCTCAGAATGAGAATTCTAATGCTTCAAATTCATATGATGTTATCCAAACAAAAAGTGCTATTTGAAAGCGATTTGACCATTTTGAATAATAAACTGCCCCACTTTCAAACTACCTTGCAGAACTTAACATCCCCTGTATTACTTGAAAAAATTCTTAGAGTAAAAAAATAAAAATAAAAATTCACTTCCCTAAAAAAACCACAAACCCACCCTATGCCTGTCACACACTGACAATTGCTTCCCTAATCAAACTGAAGTTGTCTGGCTTCTGACAGCATGGAGCTTGAGAAGACTGATAGTTTAAAATAATCAGGACAACTTTAAACCACAGACTATCATGTTAAAACTTGCCCACACTGATACAAACTGACTTTATAAGATTTGAAATTAAAAGCTGAACATGCGAAAACACCCAATCCTCCTGAATGGACTTTTATTTGGACTTGTAAAATTAATTGCTTGTTTATAAAAAATGAATTCTCCACAAATCAGCACAAGGGAGGTTGACTGAAAATATCATCAAAACTACAGCTATAGCTGGAAGCAGCCCAGCAAAGCATCTTGGACAAAAGTCCAAGAACATGAAGATGAGAGACAAGCAAAAGTGGTGAATAAAAGAAATTCAGTCTTAAAAGTGAAACAACCACATTAAAGACAACTTGAGGCCTACATTTTAAACAAATGAGCTCTCAGAGATGAATGGGGATGGTAATGTGATAAATGCAATATGTGGTGGAGTCCCCAACCCCGGACATGTTTACAAAAAGCCTGGATTTGGCACTCGGTGCCATGGTTTAATTCAGGTGTTAGGGCATGGGTTGGACTCAATGGTCTCGAAGTTTTCTTCCAACCTAGTGATTCTATAATTCTCTGATTCTGTAATCAAAATTCATTGCTATCTGTACCTGAAGAGCCATTGTAAATAACTTCGAAGCATTCACAAAAGGAGTTGAAAAAGACCACATCAGTGAATGAGAGTTTTTATTATTAACTAGCATTATTAGAAAACAATAATAACTAATTTAAAGATAGCCTCCTAATTAAAATTGGTGAACAAGATTATAATTGCTATTATTGAGCATTTTCTCCCTTGAGTGCTCATTTCTCTTTTAAGGGTGATGTTCCTGTATAAGTATTTATTTAGAAAGTAACAGAATGTGGTGGGATTTCGAAGGAAGCAGGAAGAGGGTTTATACAATATATACGGCAGAATGCAGTTCTCTTGAAAATGGATGCAGGAAAGTGGATTTTCAAAACTCAGTTAAGTGGAAAACAGAAAAGTAGGAGATATGTTGGAGAATAATGCTAAGTAGAATAATGTTGTAGGAATAATACAGATGAACAAGAAAGAAAATAGAAGTGCGTAATATATCAATTTCCATTCCTCAGATGTTACAAAAGAAGTTTACATTGTTTAATAGAGCAAATGGACCATACTTTGAGGTTTTTAGATGTTTTTAAATATAAAAATCCTTTGATTTACATTGGCGATAAAGCAATATTTTTAGCCAACCATCTGCTCTTCTAAGTGAAAATTGAACTTTTTACTTAAAACCAAAAGAAAGCTTACAGAATGCTCTTAGATAAAAAGGTAAATGGCCTTGAATTATTTAATTTCTTATTAACTCATATTGTACAATTTTTATTTTAAATGAAAATGCAAGGATGTATCTGAAGTCTACAAACATACAGTGTCTACCTCCTTTGTCTGACACCTTGAAAAGCCACTTACAGTTTGTAATGTATTGTGATTACATAGAATTTGTCAACTCAGATATATTACGTTAAAAATCAAAGCACAATTAAATCTGTGCTATCTGTGGTACAGAAGTCTTATCTGATTATGAATTACTTTATTTTAATATAATTAGCTCATATAAACTATATCAGCATAAGCACTAGTGTAGACTAATAAATGAGTCCCCATTAGACTAGTAAAGGATTCTATACTAGGTGGTTCAGGGCTTAACTAACTCCAAGAGCTCTGAAGGCACAACTTATTATACAGGGAGCAAACTGAGTGATCATATGCCAAAAGATATTTGGTTTATTTGCCATTATGGATCATGCTGAAGAAAATTAAATTAAGACTGTAGCATTTAATTCCTTTTTAAAGGGAAAAAAGGAGTCATATTAGAGGGATGCAGTTTTTTTATATACTTGCTTCAAATGTTCAACAAAAATGCTGTAGTGAGATAACTTTACAGATTATCACTATTTATTTTAGAAATGATCCACAAAGCACATAAAAAGAATTCAAAGTGATGATGTATCCTAAAAGTGATTTTTGTATACTGAAATATCTCAAGGACACTAATTCTGATGAATTAAGAAATAGAAGGATACTAACAACTCCTCTTCTAAATTTCAACTGTTACATCTGGAAACTTGGTTGTGATCTCTATGGAAATTGAGAAAAATGTATAAATATTTATTAAGGAAAGAGAGTGGGCAGGAAAGAGAACTTGTTTTTTTCCTATTTATCCTAGTTGAACTAATTCCCCTGGTAATCATTGAAGCTTTTTCACTTCTAGAGTCCTCAGCTTTTTCCTTCAAATCCTGCAATTTTTCACCCTTATATCTCTTTCTTAGATCACCATGCTTTTTTTAGAATTTGTGCAACACCAGCTTCTGTCTAACTCATGGAAGACTTACATATACCATAAGGTGAAATAAAACAGAAGCAAAGAAAATTTCATGTTAATAAGGCTCCTAAGACACTACACAAGAACAGAATTACTATGTAAGTGAAATGTGATGGTTCAGAGAAAACATTTTATTTCTCCTTTAATTTTCTATTTTAATTCTGTTCTTGAATTTTCAACCTAATTCTATCTTTGAAATATCTTGGCTGAATCTTCTCAAAGCTGAAACTGCTTAACTGGATCTGTAGACACCAATAGTCACAGAGGCTGAAACTGAGGCACTGTAATCCTTTTCTTCAACTCACAGGGAAGATTTCATCAATTGTAAGGATAAATTGAAGTCTTATTTTTGAATAAACAATTCAGTATTTGCTTGGTTCCAATTGACTGTAGTTGCTATAATGTGCGTTCATAAATGTCCTTAAGCAAGAGTGATTCACTAAACTGAAGCCCAGAAGAAGCACAGTGTTGACATTGCTAATGAGTTTAAAAGCAAAAAAACCCCTTGTTGTTAGGTAATTTATGACAAACTATTTAAAGATCATTAAAGATGGCAAAGAAAGCCAAACTTTCTGGAATCTCCAGTGCCTATTTCATATGCAATTACTTTACTTCTCCAAAATAACTGGGGAGAATACTTATACTACTGAAAAACTAATAGGAACATTTTATTTACACAGTTTTTCTTTTGCAGGAAGCATGTTATGAAAATCACCATATTTAGCTCCCAAAAAAGAGTGCAGGGATGAAGAAGAAACATTTTTTATTCAGACTGGATTGTTAAAAGAGGGTTCTATTCTCTAAGAATGAATAGGACAGCGACTTCCCCTGACACCCACAAAATGTGATAGATAAGCAGTGGTCGCCTATCTATATATAAGATATGAAGTTAATAATGCACAGTGAATAATGTATGAATCATAAATTTAAGTTCCCACTTCAACATCAACCCTATCTGCAACCTTACACAGGTAAATTAGTGTGTTCTCTCAATTAGTACAGGTAATGGCATGACATGACTGCTACGAGGAAAATACAGTAAGGATAGGGAAAAACCTCAAATAAAATAGTAGCAAGTGTCTGACAGCTATCTATAAGGGGAAAACAATACAGAAATACTGAATGGAAGAGCTAAAACCAGCAGTAAGACATAATCCACAATGAGAAAAAAAAATCTAAGGTGATCTAGTATCAAACACACTTCATGGGCACTACCTAGATAATTACCTCAGTATCACCCTTCATTTTTTGTTCCAGAGGGACACAAAACCCAAGACAATATTCTTTCAAGGCATAAAATCTGGAATAGGCATAGCAGATGACTGTGAAGGAACCGAGAAGAAGCACTGAGGAAGGCTGAAGGGCTTTTAGCCGGTGGCCAGCAGCACAGTTGGGGAATAAGTGTCAGGTCTGTAGTTTCTCCATCAGGAACTCTACAGATATACTTTGCCTGTTTTATTTGCTCATGCAACAATTAAAAGCTGTAAGCAAGAAATTATTTCAAGCAGATTTGCTACCAAATCTGGTACAAATGCTAGCTGAACAACAAGCACCCATGAAAGCTACTCACTCACTCTCCCCTGCTACAATTGGGCAGAGGAGAGAAAAATTAATGAAGTGTTCGTGACTTGTGATAAGGACTGGGAGAAAACCTTCCAAGGGCAAAACAGGCTCAACTTAGAGACAAAAAGTGAGTTTATTACTAACAAAATCAGAGAATAACAAAAAGTAAAAATAAACACTTAAAACCCCCTTTTTTCTCTAGCACCTCCCTCCTTCCCACCAACAGTGCATGGAGATGGGGGGTAGGGGGTTTGGTCAGTTTGTCACCCAGGGTTTTCTTCTGTTTGGCCCTTCCCCTGTGAAACTGGGGTCTCTCCCACAGGAGACAGTTCTCTGTGAATTTCTCCAATGTGGTTCCAATTGCACAAACAGCAGTCCTCCCAAATCTGCTGTGGCACGGGTCACTCTTCCACAGGGAGCATTTCCTCCAAGGACAGGCTACTCCAGCCTCAAAGCAGGGACCCCTCTCTCCATGGGTCTCCCAAACTATCACAGCCTCCTCAAGGCATCCACCTGCTCCAGCATGGGCACCTTCCCCACAGGCTGAGAGTGGATCTCTGCATCCCCACGGATCCCCGTGGGCTGTGGGTGGATCTCTGCATCCCACATGGATCCTCATGGGCTGTAGGGGCACAGCTGCTTCACCATGGCCTGCAGAGGAATCTCAGCTCTGGCACCTGGAGCACCTCCTGCCCCTCCTTCTCCAATGACCTTGGTGTCTCCATGTTTTTTCCCTCACACATTCTCCCCTCCTTCTCTGGCCAGAATTAAAACTGTGCCACACTTTTGCTCTGATTTTCTCCTTAAATATGTTATTTAAGAGGAATTGCCAAGCTCTCTAATTGGCCAGCAGCCTGTCCATCTTCAGAGCCATCAGGGATTTGCTCTGCTGGAAATGGTGGAAGAAGCTTCCAGCACCTTCTCACAGGAGCCACCTCTGCACCCTCTCCCTGGTACGAAAAACCAGGCTGTGCAAACCCAACACAATATTTATTCTAGAAGCATCACACTTGTGTTTCTTGAAAAGATTTAAATATTTTTCCACTCTCTAGGTAGGGGAATAGCATTCAATACTGTTCAATGTTTACGCCACCCAGTATTTTTCCAGTGTGCTTCCATTCAAAATACAATAACTCTATTTTGCTCTGGAAACAAAATATCCATGGCCTGACAAAATTACAGTAGGCCCACAGAAATTATGCAGATCAGCACAGAAAAAGAAACTGGTTGACTATTAACGTGTCACACACATGGTAATGAAATGGTATTTGACTTTAAAAGTCCTCTTATATAATTCTTTAACAAAGAAAGGAAAAAGAAATCAAATAAATTAGTTGGATCCTGAATCCCTTCTTGGACTATGTTGCTCATATTTGCTTTTGAAGTCCTGTTAAACTGCAAAGTGATATTTATAGCTAAATGCAGATTTTGAGAAGAACATCAAAACACCTCAGGTAAGTGCTTTCTGTTGGATTAAATTGCCAGGAGGATTCAGTTCTGCATATTTTCTCATTTGTTTTAAATCCTCTAATATTATGGGAAAGTAGTTGACTAGCCTCATTCTACAGATGAGAAGTTTTATTAACTTGGATTAAAGTAATGATATCTGTACATGGTGAATGGAGTGGTGATTGCAATAATAATTCTCACTTGGATAGAAGCAGTGGATTGTGGTTATAAATCTTGGCTTTGATTATATCTGCATAATAAAGTGCAAGGGAGCCTACCAACTCCTGAACATTTGAAATGGGGATACTTAGATGAGGAAAGAAAAAGTTGTAAAAAAGTCCAAGCTCATAAACCAGTGGCATTTGCAAGCTAATGACATTTACATGTCTGTGTGGCACTTACAACACAGATATTACATGTAATATTACATGATCATGAAGGTCCATTCCAACCCAAGCTATTTGGTGAATTGGTGATGCTATGATATTAAATTTTTTGGAAACCTAAATTCAGAAAAACACTTTACATACAGATTTTAAAAAACCAAATCAAAATTAAAAAACCTTAAGTACCAGCCTTCACTTTCTTTCAAAAGATGCAAATAATTGTTTATGAAGATAAATACCTTCTCTCTTCAGCCTCTGTTTCTAGGCTTTCCCATCTCTCAGTCACAAAGACAGCTTTTAGAAATATGGTCCACAGAGCTTCCATTACCACTGGAGGAAGAGGCTGGAAAACTTGGTTTTCAGAACTGTGTTGTGCCTTGTGATCAGTAAGTAAACAGAATAAATCAGTGAATTTCCTATACCTTCCATCCCTCACAGCACAGGATTTAAGTTGCTATGTTTGCTAAAAGAGAATGTAAAACACTATCACGTCTGCCTGGCAAGGAAGAAGGATCTTTGCATGCACTTTGACCTAACAGTGTGTCTTACATAAAAAGAAGGTAAGAAGAAAGACTATTTTTAGTCAGGGGCTCTAATTCCTCTTGCCAAGTAGTAAAATACAGGATTATTTTCCAGACTACTTTCATAGTTGTGTTAAGAATGTAAAAGCAGTCTCTGGAGAACTGAATTATGATACTACTGCAATTATGGGTGATACGCATGTCTTCCTGCTCTGCACATCTACGTTAATTGCCATCAGACCCAAAGCTGGAGAGACAATTTAGAGTTACCTCCCCAGTATTGCACACAAGGGTTATAGAATGACAAGTACTTTAAGTTAATATTTTTCAGTGATATAAAGGCATCACAACATTCCAGTTATGGGAAAGCCAGCTCTATCTCCACTAAGAACTGTTAGCATGGTTGAGAGATACTTCACTGGAAGACAAAAGGAATTGACAGCTGTTCACTAGAAACAACTATAAAAAGAGATGCAACAAACTGTAAATTAGTCAAAGTCCCCCTCCATTTCAGGGATTTTTGGTTCAAGAGTAAAGGAGGTATTTCCTGGGTCAATAAGGCCCTAATGAAGGGCTTTTATAGAATTTTTGTTTTGTTTTGAAGATAATACTTTTTTTATAAAATAAAGTGAATGGATAAGCAAATATTTTGGTCATTCTTCAAACCTGTGAGGTGAGGTAACTACAAACGGCTATTTCAGTCTGCAATACAAAAAAATGGCTTCTTGTGAAGCATTCTTATAGAATCGTAAAATGGTTTGGGTTGGAGGAGACACTTGAAGATCATCCAGGCGAACACTCTCACCATGGGAGGAATATGTTTCACTAGATCATGTAGCTCAGTGTTCTATCTAACCTGACCTTGCTACTTGCAATGATGTTCATTGCATTCATAAAGACTCTCTTTCTTTTTTTTTTTTTCTAATGTCCTTCTTATATTTGCCTCCTTTCAGTTTAAAACTGTTGCCTCTTGTCCTGTCACTAGAGGCCTTGGTAAAAAGAATTTTTTTTTTTTTTTTTGGTTGTTTGATTGGTTGGGGTTTTGTTGGGGTTTTTTGTTTGGTTTTGTTTCTCCCATGTCTCCTTTATATACTGAAAAACTACAATAAGGTCATCCTGATGCCTTCTCTTCTCCAGCCTGAATAAACTCAATCCTATCAGATTTTCTTCTTAGGAGAGATGTTCCAGAACTCTGACCATTGTTGCATCCCTCTTCTGGATCCAGTCTAACACATTTGTGTCTTTCTTTCACTGGGGCCCCAGAATGACTTCAGGCTGGATCTCTCCAAAGCAGGGTAGAGGGGGACAATCTACTTCCTTGACTGGCTGGCCACTTTTTGTGCAGGATAGAGTTGTTTTTCTGTGCTGTAAGCATATATTGCTGGCTCTGTTGTAGCTTCAGAAGGCCCAACTATTTTCATTATGTAAATAACACATTTAAAATACTGGATTTTACTGTTTATTTCACTGGCATGCCTTAGCAGTAATTCATGTCAACAGTAATTGCTATATACCAGCTTCAGACATATAATCTAAAGCTACTTGCCTCAGGATATAGGAAAGATTTCTTCAAATTTATTTTCAGAAAAATACTGAAGAGCAGAGTAATAGAACATTAATCAGAATCATGGGAAAAAGTTACTAAAAATGGGGTAATGTCACTGCATAAGAAAAGGCTGTAACGTTTTGTAGATTATTGCAGAGTCATAGGATGTTTTGGGTTGGAAGGGACCTTGAAGATCATTAATTCCAAACCCTTACAATGAGCAGAGACACCTTCCACTAGGTCAAGTTGCTCAGAGCCCTTAACACCCTCTATAATCTAAAGAGGTAAAGGGGATCAACAAAACCGTGGAAAAAGCTGCATGATTTATTAGTTTGCTCTAAATTAGGAAACTAATCATAATAGACACGCTTCTCCTTCACTACATCAAATATTTTCTCATTAATAATTTGGATTAATAGCCATCGATGAATCAATACTTTATTTTGTTATCAAAGTAGCAGTTAGCAATCTCCTGGTATCAGAGGTAACTTTCGTGAGATACACAGAAGTAGAGAGGCCTGCCATGGGAAGACAAATTTTCTTCCTGTTAGTTACTTTCAAAACTAAGTAGGGAATGTTTGAAACAGCTGATGAAAGAAAGACTATTAAATACTGAAATCATCAGTAGTTAAACTATTAAAATATGAAATACTTAATTTGAACCAATATCAAAGATCTGGATGCTTAGGTTTAGTTTATTTATCTTCATCTACATTTTCCGCATCTTCAAATTTCAAGGGATAAATCATTATAAGGCAAATTTCAAGGATGATGCATCTAGAAGTGACTGAATGTGTCTTCATCACCAGTAGTGAATTGCAGAAAAATTTCACCTCTATTGAAGATATAAAAGCATCAAGATACAAGCAATGTTATCTACCCTGTAAGGCTGTAAGTTCGATTGATTCAAACTGGATTCAAACGATTAAAAGATACTCTTTATTCACACCAACACTTCTTTGTTAAAAATTTATTTTCCTTATTTCCATTAAGTTTTCAATGTTTGCCTTCCTGAAGGATAAATCCCATTTACATTCAGGATATATGCTTAATTCCAAATTCAGGTAAATCACAAAGTTTCCTTTGACAGAAATTTAAATATAATACAGTTCACATAAATATAGTAAGGGCTTTCAAGCCTGAGCTTCTTAACTGCACATTAAAAAATCCCAAATGAACAAAAGCAAACAAAAAAGACTTGAAATACCAATGTTCTCAATTGAAGACAATTTAAAATGCTATATGAATCCTTTAGTCTATACTACACAATATGGAAGAAAATAAAAAGTTCTATGTTAAAGAAACTGGAAAAAGTGTTTTCTAGAACAGAAAATTCAAAGGGCTTCCTATACAGAATCAATAAAAAATAAATAGCAGGTAACAGTATATATGTTACAAGAATGAACTTAAACCAGGAAATGTAAATGAGAACAGACTTAATAAAAGTGAAATTTGACAGATGTTTTCTCAAGGGGAAGACAGTTTCCAATTGACATTACTGTGCTTTGACTATACTGACTTCCTTGAAAAGTTCTTTTTAAACACAAAACTCATTCAAACATTTTGAACAACTGTACAGTAACACATATTAGCAGGGCTGCGAAGAGTATGCAGCACTTCTGCGTATGAAATACTGAAGACTTTTCAAGCTTGTCATAAGATGTGGAGAAAGTGAGCAAGTAGAGATCAAGTATGCAGCTTTCTAGAATGGCCTGGGAGGATGTCAATGCTTTCAATGACTTTTCTTAATCTAGTTCATCTGTCCTGTCCATCACTGTGATGAACACTAATCACAAGTGCACACTGATTTCCAACTGCAAACTTCCACAATGAATTTCTCAATGATCCGAGACAGGTCTTTGCAGCAGTCCAGTTTTTGAAAGAAGCTGCTTAATCATGGATTCCATCATTTGCTCCAAGTTCTATAGCAGCAAAGTCCCAAAGAAGGCTATTGCAAAGTTACAATTTAGACTGGAGAAAGACAATAGGGGATGTGCTCTTTCTTTCATTGCATGTAGGTGTAGACTGAAGAATGGCAGGAGCATTGGTTTTGGAGGGGGGTAAGCTGAAGATGGTACCATTCAAAGGATATGTACCCGTAGAGATTTCATTCCCATTAACTGAGTATGGCATTGAGTGAGAAAATCCATTATCTATTTTTGCATTAAGGAGTATACAAGGTCTTGCAAATTGTACATACTAGAGGAAAAAAAAATAATCTGTGCAGCCTTGGAAACTAGGGTTTCCAGAAAGTGATAAAAAGTAAATGGATGATTACCAAGGAAATTACAGTGCCATTTATAATCTTAAGTTAGGCACTTGGTCACATTCAGAATCTGGAAAAATATATTGGCTTTGCAAGAGACTGGGAATTACTGATAAGATTAGCAGGATCTACAGAAACTCCAAGTCTAAATATTTTAAAATTCTTATTGGCACAAGTCCTTCTCTCTAAATCCACATGTGATGTACTAGAAGATTTTACTCATGGTGGAATGTTTTATAATCAGAATCAGAACAGATTGTGAGATTTGAGAAATAATCTCAGCAAAAGGACACTCCTACAGCTACACATTTCTAAGCATGCTTCATTTAAAGTCATCCTGTAGGGGCCAGAATCCTGTCT
>VXBU01003213.1:852-109811 GCA_013400315.1 Bombycilla garrulus | reverse complement strand
AGCGCTCCCCGCGCCTCCGCGGCCGCCCCGGGAGCGGGGGGAGCGGGATGGGGCGGTGCGGGGGCACCGCGGGGACGAGCGGGAACTTGCCCGCGGGTCTACGCCAGCTCTCCGCCGGGGGAGATGCTGCAGTGCTGTCGTTCTGCCTCGGCGCTGGGCTGAGGAGGAGGACGAGGCTTTAAATAATGCGCCTCCGCTCCGAAACTCCGCTAATCAAATAAATCCTTGGGAGTAATTGTTGTAACTGCGGACTGTCCTTGCTCCACCGCAAGGCTCCGGACTCCCTACGCGTCTTGGAAAACTTCGTGAAATCTACATTATTTGGGGGTCTTGTAGTGGCGCGCAGCTCCACCTTCGCCGTGGATCGCGGTGCGGAGAGCCCGGGGTTGCGCTTCCCGGTGCAGGCTCAGGCATTCCGGTCACGGCAGCGCGGACCCACCGGCGTGAGCAGCATCAGCCCAGCGCCGCTCGCTGCTGCCGGCTCGCCGTGGCCACCCTGCTCTGCTCGCAGTTTGGAATTATCTCCATTCTGTGCTTGTCTTAGCGAGGAGGAAATTGAAGATTGCTGCCTTGAACTTTAGGCTCCAGAAATGAGGGTTTACGATGGGCCTTTTGGGAGTTTGTTCCTCGGTGTCGGTCAGTTTTCATCTCGCATTAAAAAGCTTATTTAGGAATTCAGAGCGGACTTATCAGTCAGTGTTCACTGCAGACTTCAGGGCAGGCAGTGTCTGCATGGCTGAACGATGGGATTTTGGCAGGGAAGCCTTGGAGTGGCTCTGTAGGGAGGGTAGAGCATGCTTCAAAAGCAACAACCCGGTCCTGGAGGTGGCTCGCCTCTGACTTCTCAGCATCCTTATGTTACGGGCAGGTTGAGCCTGAATCTGCTGTTTTTCATTCACATGTCCTGGACTCGTGTCTGGACGGTAGTGATGTGATACCAAGTGGAGGAAAAATGTGTAGGCATGTGCCTCATCTGCGTGGTTCCACAATGTGGAGGAGTTAAGTTTAAAAAAACAAATAGATAAAATCAATGGCAATGAATATCTGGGCAAAAAAATGAATGGCCAAGGGTTATAAAAGCATGAATGTATGGAATTGCTGAATTGTGTGGGAGAAGCTGCTGCTTAAATGAGCTTTGGTACCAGAGGAATGAAGCTGACAAATGTAACCTCAGCCTTTCAAAGAGCGCTCTGGTGTGCCTGGGGCAGCTTCAGGCTGTCTCACCTTCTGGTCCAGTTGCTGATGACTGGAGTGAAGCACAGGTGTGGCAGAGGCATGGCTGTGTGTGATCTGCGGGGAAGGGATGGTGGTGGCTTTTGGGGGGTGCGGTGCAGGACGGGGCAGGTTCTGCAGCTGTCTGCTTTGGCAGCAGTTCTCTCTAAAGGGCTCCCTTTTGCCTCCCTGCCAGGGTTTGCCTTGTGCCAGGGAGTCCTCAGGACTGCACACCCGGTCATTTTAGTGGCCTTGCTGGCTGGAGCCCCTGTGTGAACAAATTGTACAAACCTCCTTGGTGGCATCCAGTACTTGCAAGGAAAGAAAGTGTCAACCCAGGGAACGGCATGAGCTCTTTCACTGCTATCAGACAAGCTCCTCAGTGCTGATTTGAGTAATAAATGCATGTATTTTACAATGAAATAAAAATTATAATTGTGTGACTAATAGAGTCCAGTTTTAACTTTAGATGTTGTCATGTTAATGCTTTTAGTTGCATTATTTTTCAGAAGATATTATTACTTGAGTTTAATTTTTGCTGGAAGAATGTGAAGTCCCGGCCAGGAAGGGGTGGGCTGCTTAGGGGTTGAGTGTTTAATGATAGAGGTTAGGGCATCATGATGATGATGATGATTAAGCACGTCCTTAATTCCTGACCAATAGATGGAATGCTGCTATGCTTTAGGATATCTGGGGATTTAATGGTCTCTTGGTTAAATCAGTCATTATCCTTGACTCTTGCCTGAGGATTGAGACAGCTGACGTTATTTAAGGGAAAGGTGATTTTAGGGTGGTGCATTCAAGCTGTCATGTACACCACAATCATCTAACCCAAAGAGAAGGTCCAGGTGATGCCTCTGACGCCCCAGGCTTGTAGGGTGGTTGGACTGGAGCGATCTGGGGGAGTGGGGCGGTTTCACTGCCTTGGCCAGCAAGGTGTACTGCAGCCCTGGTGGTGACTCTGCTGGTTATGAAACGAGAGTTGGACAGGGCTGGCTGAGCCCAGCTGGGCTCGGTGTAACTGTGCTGTGCTGGAACGGTCCCTGTTGCATGTGATGTTAGAGGTGACATTGCACGCAGGGACTGCCTGCTTTTGTTCAGCTCCACTTGTTACAGGCCAAATGACCAGGCATAAGACTCTATTTGCTGTGAGAATCGTGAGAAATGAACATGTAAGAGATCAGAAATGAACACTGTTTTAAGAAAGGCCAGCATTAGTTTGTTTCCTTTTGTAAGGGGAATGTTTTACAGATCAAGCACCAAACTGAAAGAAGGCAAAAGGCTGCAAGTTTTTGCCTTGTTAAAATCATTGTGGCCGGTTAAAACTGCAGCGCTGTTCTTGCTGCGCTGTGGTTGGTGCTGGAATGATAATGATTTAAAAAAACAATTTTAATTTAGGAGAATAACTTGTTTCACTTTGAGATGGTGCATAAAATTGCCTTTTTGCTAGCTTTTTTTTTAAACTGGATACGAATTCTAGTTTCTTTAAAAAATGTCCTGTAACTTTACCAGCCGTAGTAACCTCTGGCTATTATTTCCCTTGTAAATCAATTTTGCATTTTCATAGTGCTGCTCTTTCAAAAACTGAGTCAGTCATTGTTTTGGTATTGACGTAGAAGAATGCAATCTATATTTTTTAATAGCATTTCTTCCCATTACATCACAGGCTTTTCTTCAAGCTATGTTTTGAAATGCATGTTGCCATATGAGAGATGGTGGTAGATGGTGGTGTGGCTTCTGGTAGGATTCTTGGGGGGCTAGCTGTCTTTTGTGTAGCGTTTTTTGGCAGATGAAGATGAATAAAAGCTACTTGACCCTTAGGGAACAAGCAGTAACTTACTCATTGTGTGTTAATATTAGTTCTGTTTGCCCACAGAGTCTACTCTGCTTCTGTACTAACTCTGAGTCACTTGACATGCGGGAAAACACTTTTGTTTTGTTTTGGTTTTTTTTCTGTATTCAAGAAAACACATGTCATTGTACATCATTACAAATGGGATTTTGAGGGATTTTGTTTAAAGATATCCTGGCAAGTACATGGCTTTTTTGCAGATAATTTGTGATCCAGATTATTAGTTAAGAAAAACAAATTTTAATTGGTTAGATAAGAAAATATGTTCAGCTATGGCATGCTCTTAATCTGGGCTGGTGGCAAAGGGATGGCCGTTCAAAACTGTATAGTGGAAAATGTTGACTACTAAAAAGTTGAGATTTTCTACAGATTAACTGAGAAGTTGGATAGTGGGAGAAGACTTGAGGGCATCAGACCTCAGTGGGAAGGTGATGGCTCCTCCTGGATCTTTACAGGCTGGTGAATGTGATGTAGATATCTCTTTATTTAGGACTCTGGGAGCATATGAAACATAGTTTGTGTCTTATGGTAGTAATGTCAATTCTGCTTGACAAGGATGCAATCAGCTGTTACAAAGTGCTAATTAGGGAAATATTCTAATAGCCTCTTTCATTGTTCTCGTCTCTTAAACTGTCGTGGTCTTGGCTGGGAAGAAGCTCTTTTCTTGCCTTGTATTGTCTAACGTGCTAAAATCCAAGTGACATCAAAGCAGGAGGCAGTTTTCCTGTGAGTCAGCAGGCTGAGGTGAAGATCCGTAAATCACAGGCTGGTGTGAGAGCTGGGGCATGCTTTGTAGCATTTGTTGTGTTTTCTTGACCCGCAGCAGCTAACAGCTGGTAAATCCCTTCTCCCTTGTGCGGCTGGAATCTCCTGAAGTTACTTCTGCAGCTGAGGTACGTGGCAGTCCCGAGCAGCGCGGAGCTGACAGCAGTTACTGCTGCTCCTGCTGTTGTGTGCTGCGCTGAACGAGTACCTGGAGTTACTGCCCAAGAGCTGAGCTGTGCTGGGATGGCCAAACCAAACCAAGAGGATTCATTGAATTGCTTTGAAATTCTCTCTTTATTGTCTTCATTCTCCATCTATACCTGTGATAATAATCTCAAGCTCTTTTTTTTTTTTTTTTTTAATACTAATGCATATATTCAAGTGTTAAATTACATGGGAGTTCTGTTGTTTTGCTTTTGTTTGACTTTTTTATTTCTTGTAGAAAACAAATATCCCCCCTGCATATTATCCATTGCTATTAAACTAAATACAGTGTAGGTTAGAGGCCAGGTGGACCTGCATATTCTGTTTACAAATGCACAGTAAATGTCAGTCCTGGAAGGAGGGTGCTTACCACCCAACCTGCATGTGTTCTGATGGTAAATGGAGTGCAAAATAGGAAAGCTTACTTGATGGGTAAAGCTTGCTTAACTGCTTGGTACAGTCAAAACAAGGAAGGAAAAATATAAAATTAAATAAATTAAATATATATTATATCCCCCCTACAAATGTAGACCAGCTTTTTTGGGTGGTTTTTTTGTTTGGGTTTTTTTTTTTTTTGGACAGCTCTAGAAGTCTTGGCAGAATGCTGTGGGAGCAGTTTGGTACTGAAGTTGTCTGTGTGATTCAAATAAATAGTTTCTAGAGCAATGTAAATTATAAATTGGCTGGGTTCAGAGAGATTGCTGGTATTAATGTAAGTCATTTCATATAATCCAGTATCCCAGTACTGTCTTAACAACCCATATGATCTTTTAGTCTTTATGGATGTATACACAAAAAACCTCTGTATTTATAAAGAGCATCACTAAGGCCACAAAGTCAAGTATTTGAAAGCTGGGTAGTGCTTTCCAAAGAAAATATCCTCAATTTAAAAATTAAATTACAGCATTGGAAAGTACACTTAGGAGCCCTGATGTCAGAAGGAGAGAAGTATTTTGGCTCAGATGCTTCAGTTCTAGCAGACACTTAGCAGAGGCAACCTTCAGCCTAACGTATGAAAAATTAGGTGAAATTGAAAATAGAATTTTGGGACGGAAACAGTGGACAATACTAGGCAGTGCATCCAGCTCTGTCTAGAACTGAATACAATAACTCAAAAGTACTGACCTCACAAGTACCTTTGTTTTTTCCTGACTCAGATACACAACCATTTTTAGGAGTGTTAATGAATTGTATGACAATTTCTCCAGGCTCCTGGTCAATGTCAAAACAGGAGTAAAACACAATTTAAGCAAGCTGCCTTTCAATATCATTTAAATTATTGCTACACACCAGGCGACATACCATATTTGCTGTGGATCTTAAACCACCGAAACCTAGCCTAAAATTTTGTTCTTGGAACATACAGACTGTATTTGGAGGGGTACCCCGTGGAAGGTCAGATGAAGTGTTCTCAAATGATTATTTTCAGCTGTTACAGTTCTTTGAAGGTGCTGAGATTTAGGGTGTAAGAACCTGTATGTAAAAATAACTGGCATTCCTGTGCTGCATTAACCTATGTAGCTCTCCCAATACAGCATTACTGCAATAATAAATGAATACCTAGCTCAATATATATTTCTGTTATGGTGTTTAAATTGTGATAGTACCCACAACTGAATACCTAGCTCAATATATATTTCTGTTATGGTGTTTAAATTGTGATAGTACCCACAACAAGCCCATCAGCCTGTTTCAGATCTTGAATGCAGATGAAGCTTTGCACTAAATACCTGGTTAAGGGGTAATTGTTGTGTTCACAGTTAATCTGTACAATTTCTGGCTTTCAGTTGCAACTGTCTTTTAAATGCCTAAATATGTCTAAAAATATAGGCAAAGGCAAAACTTTCGGTAGCTCAAATGTTTTTGGACCCAGCCATCAGGGCAGAAGGCAAGGATATTCATGGTCTTTAATTCACCTACTAAATAGAAGCTGTTCCCCCTTAGGGCAAACGGTGTATTTTCAGGCCAAAGTCTGTGTAACTTTCTTATTCCTAAAGTTACTGAGGTTGTAAAAGCATTTGTGGGTATGTGTTAGATTTTATTTTATAAACTTTTCCCCCATTCCCATTGGTGGGCACAATACTGAATACAAATGAGATTTCTTACTGATGTGCTGATTGGAGTGGGCTGGCTGTGCAGAGCTGTTTGTCTTTGACACGTAGCTGACTTGGCATTCAAAGGACACGTGCATGTTCTGTGTTAAATGGCTTAAGGACTGGAGTGACACAGTTGGAGAGCTTGGCAGATACCTCTCTGTGTGCATGATTTGGAACAAAAAGCTCCATCTTCTGAGACAAACTGTCCAAAGTAGATCTCTCAGTCAAATTTTCATAAATATTTTTATTGCAAAGATTTAATCCTGAGCATCTAAAAAAGAAAAAAAGGGTTTGTGGTGCATGTTTTAATAATGGTTAGTATAATGTTTTGTAAAGCCAAGTATGTCTGTAACCAGAAAAGCCCTCTTTAAGTGTTTTGTTCCTTGCCAACCTGATCAAAATCATGGATCTGGTCTGAAGCAGAAAAAAAAATGCAGAAGAATTTGCAAATACATTGAAATGTATGGTGTTTCAAAATAAATAAATTAACCTAACACAAAAGCAGAAACCAAATCAAGTGGTCTGGCAGTCAGGTTCCCCCCTCCATTTTTTAACTCTGTTTCAAACTCTGAATACTTTTGCAGCATGCAGAGAGATTGAATACATCTGTGTAGTGCTAGCCTGAGAGAGTCTGTGCTCAAAAACAGGTTAGTTCAAAAAAAATCTTGAAATGAATCCAGGTAGCTTCCTAGTTAAAACATATCAAATAACATAAAGCATGTGAACTCAAGACAACTCAGTTTAACTATATAAAACATTTAAGTTGTAAAGCATCAGGAGGTTTTTTTATGGGTGCCTGGATAATTTGCCCTGAGGTGGCAGAGGGGCAGATTGGGTTGGTTCCCTTTTTACATCAGATGTTTTCCTGTGAGCCAAGAACTTGGGGAGAAACTGAAATATTGCTTCCTTTTTAAAGGGTTGTTGCATATACATTATGCTCTTTGTGTGTGTTTGCTTAAACTTAGATGTTTTTAAAGATCAGTGCCCCTCGTTTTAACATGTCCTAAGAGAGCTCCTGGTTAAGGGCTGGATTTCAAAGGCTGCTTAGTTCTCCTCAAGCACCAAACCATTCAAAATGGAAGCTTTTGCTATCTGCTCAGCAGAAAGTGTTCTTTTCCCTTACCATTCCTAGCATGAGTGTTTTACTGCATGTCAGTGCTTCTAATCAAATCAAGGGACACTTCATGTATGGCTTGGTGGGTTCCTGTGTCCTTCAAAGTATCTTAAGTCTGAAAGTCTCCAATTACCTGAATCAGGGCATTGTCTCTCAAATGATGGATCCAAAGTGTCTGATGGAGACCATTAAGTGTGGTTGTTTCTTCTGTACCAGAGAGGGGTCCAGCAAGGAAGGTCAACATCTCCAGTGCTTTGGGAAGTCTTTGCTTAGATGTGGAGATTTCCATCTGAAGAGAGATTTGACAAACAGACAGAACAGCCCTTGGGGCAGAAGAGAGGGAGAGCTCTGAATGGAGACAGGAGGTTTCTCTTCTCTGCAGGCAGGAGCCCAGGCTCATCCAGGGGTTCCAATGCCATCAGCTTCATCTGCCTGCTCCTTTCCTGGAGCTGGAAGAACAGACAGCCTGGCCTAGATGGACCAGCAGAGCAATGTGGGTATGGGCAACCCTTTCCAAGAACCTGGAATGCTATATGGCACTTGTCACTGACTTTGTGTCTCTGAACTGTTTCACAGGAATCCATGAGACATTCCAAAGTATATTAGTCTTATTGTCCCAATACTTGTCTTAGGGGAATCTCTCTCCACTGGAAAAATTATCAGTTTCCTTGTTGAAAAGGGTTGGAATTCTGCCGTTTAGGGGAAAAATGTTTAAAATTAAAAAAAAAAGAAAAAAAGAAAAAAAACCCAAAGAGTAAAAACCCCTCCAGATGTATTGCGTCCTTTCCTATTAATATTAGCTAGTATATTGCATAAAACTAATGTATGTGCAAAGTTGATTAAAAAGAATTGGCTAATGGTGAGAGTAAGAATAAAATTTTATTTATAGCCTGGGTTAGCCTTTAACAAGAGAATATAGCTTGAGGTATCCCATGTAACACTAGTGTCTGGCTACTATCAAACATGCTGCAAATATGTGGTAACAGATATTGTGTGCAGTAAATTTATCTTTGTAGTAGAAACCTGATGTTGTTGCTATTCCCAGGGGCTAAGTTGAATTACATTATTACGGAGGCTGAGCTAACAGAGCTTTGCTTATAGTATACATATAAGGCGGTTCTTCACAGAGAGGTGACCTCTGCTGTATTTTGGTTTCAGATTTCACAGGGACCCATTTCAAAGTTTTTAGCTTCAGTCCACACCCTGCTGGTAGCTAGCTATAAAACTCTCTTTGAAGTAAGTAAAAAAAAAAAAAAACACAAAAAACTGTCCTTTATTACTTTAATAAAGTCAGATAAAGGTCATTTGTTTACTCCTTTTGTGATATACGCTGCTACCACTGTTCCTTGTCAATATGAGTGATACTTGAAAGATGGAACTAAAGCTACAAAATTACTGGTTGCAGTGTGCAAATGCATAGTGTTAGTGATTATCTTCTCTATGGCTCTTCTGTTTATTAGTTAACTTGGAGAATGTGCACAAGCATATATTTGTGCTAGGGAAGTTATTATGGTTGACATGGCACAATGTAGTGTACTCCCTCCAAGGTTATTCCACTCCCTCTCTAAACTTTTTTTCCTGTGTTTCTCTCTCTCTCTCCCCCCCTCTCTCTCCAAAACCAATTTAAAGACCCAAATTAAAGCCCTGTAATCCTTTTTAAGAACCCTGTCCAATAAGAAGTCTGCATGTCACGGTTCCAATAAATATAATCACCTCTTTAATGCAGTCACTACTCTATGGGACTGATTTCCATCTGATTGAAATATTTGGGTTGTACATTACAACCAAGCTAAAGGGGATATCCTGCTCTTCCCTCCTGGCCCTGTGGTCCTGCCTCATCCTCTCTTGTGTAAGCCCTGCTGCTTGCTGAACTTGTGCAATTCACTGTGAATTGCAGCAGAAAAGCTCCTGTCCCCCCTTTGACGACGTTAACTCTTTAATAAGCTGAATTAAAGAATTAAATTGAATTAAATTGAGTGAGCCCTAGGGTGTGTACAAGGTGTCAAAGGCAGTGGGGAGAAGCAGAGGAAAGGGGGGATAAGAAGGTGGGGCCCTGTCAGCTCAATCTCTGTGTGGTGACAGCTCTGCAGCCAGGCACTGCCTGTAGTGTGGGGGGGCAATGAAAACTCGACCTGGAAGATGCTGGTAAAATGAGTCTTCTGCAAGGGGACTGGGTGGTAGGAGAGCAGGAATGGTCAGACCATTTCTCTAGGCTTTGACATACAATGTAGCAGCCCCCTGATTGCCAGGCTCCCCCTTACCCTTGTAGCGCTCTCAGACTCTGAGGGGGAACAGTCACCTATAAAGGGAGATTCTGGGATAAATGCAGTGTTTTGGGAAAGCTATGTAATTTCAAAAATATTTTAATTAACATAATCTCAGCATGCTAGGCTGTGTGGCTGCCATATCCCAGCTCTGTAAGGTGTGCTGGTCTTGGGTACTTGGTGTTGCTTTCCACAGCAGCCTTCCCTTGCCTCCAGAGCCTGCAGTATCCATGCATAGCACAAGATTCACAATTAAATTTTCTGTAGTAAAATTCAAAGGTTTGCACTGCTGAGTAGTGTATACCATTGCTTCTCTTACTTTTTCTTTGTTTCATAAGTTATGTGTATGAGGTGGAGATTAAATACTGCCATGGGAGAACTTTATTACATCAAGTAGGCCACACTGTCTGTATGTGTAGAACAAATTCTTTCTTTGGCGAGAGGGAAGGGTGGGGCTGCCCTTGGTTCTAGTAATGAGCTTCTGCATATGTTTACAAGATAACTTTATGTATAAAGAATTCAGAATTCCACTGAAGAAAATGTATACAAATAAGTTGCTTAGCATATCTCAGCAAGCCGCCCAAAATGTGTAATTCTAGCTTGCAGCCTCTTACGTGCCTTTGACAATGGCATTGCCTCTTCTCCTTCCATCCGGGTTCTCATCAGTTAAACGATGTATGAGAAAACCTAGCATTGCTAGAAACAAACTTGGCAGAAGAATTGTTTTAGAAGTGTAATGCTGAGTTCCCAACAGCAGAAAGCAGTTTGCTGTTGGAGTTGACTGAAATTGTTCCAGTGCGTCTCTGTGCAGGTGGTGAGTGATACAAGTTCTCAGTGTGAATAGCTGCCCTGCAGATAGCACTTTATTGTCTTCAGTGCTGGGTCCTCCCAGATTTCTCCTGCACCTCTCTTCTCCTTTTTTCTCCTCTAGCTGCAGTGAAGGATGGTCTTCCAACGCTGGCATTTTCTCTGTTTCATATGATATGCAGGCTTCAGTGTAGAGACTTAAGGAGTCTTATCAAAGTAATACTGGCTCAGTCAGGGTAAAGATGCTTTAGTTAAATAGACTATGGCTGTGTTTAAAAATAACACCTCTAGCTGTGTCAACGTGTTGGACGACCTGATACTGACTTCAACAGAAAGAGCTTCTGAAAATTACTTTGCCTGTAGCAGTATTGCCCCATGTGAACTTGGTTTCTGTTGGTAGCATTTCAGTGTTAGAAAAATCAAAACAGAGCCCTAAATTTTAAAAGTGAGTAGCCAAATGGCTTTAGAGAGAGCTTTTTGTAGTGGGCACCTTTTGAATGCACAGACAGGAGTAGCAGCACTTCTGCTCTTGTTCACGTTGTCAGAACAGCAGTGCCTGGGTTTGGGTGCAAACACCATTCTAATTTAAGCTCAGTCAGTTTTGGGTTCTCAGCTGTTTGATGTTTATAGTAAAAAGGTGGTGTGGGTATCTTCCAGCCCGAGAAAGTAAAGTGACTGCCATGCTTGCGCACATGTAGCCTGTTGCTTTCTTGTAATAGTATACTGTTTGGAGGGGCTTTCTAGTAATTCCTGTGCAATTGTCTCATTTTGTCCCAGCTCCAGTGTGTCTCTGACTTTTGCTGCCTTTCTGAAGGCTCATTTAAAGTACTGATGTTCTTAAAAAGTCTGGTTATTGAGAACTTTTAAAGGATACTTTGTATATCTGATGTTTATTCTGTCTTTTACAGTTTTTGTCGTGTGTGGGTTTTCTGTCCTTTTTTTGTTTCTTGGCAAGGAAGACAGTATTACATTCTTGTACCAAGAGGAAGAGTATTAAGCCTAGTCATAAAAAGAAGATTTATTATCAAATGTAGTTTTTCATTTTGTCCACTGGAAATCTATTTTTTTTTTCAACTCTAACCATACCCAGATTACTGGCTTCATTCATACGGTTGTTGTATCAAGTTTGGATGCTGTCTTTGTTAAATTACGGCTCCTGAGGGTTTTCTGTTACAGAGGTTTCTTCAGTCAGGGGAAATGAGGGTATAATAAAGAGGATTCAAGGACCGGACACAATGATTCCATATAACTGAAACAAACAATGCCAGATTTGGCTAATGTCGGGTTTTCCATCAAACTTTTTTATTGGCCTTCATTCATTTTACTTTAAGCAGAGTTTAAAATTGAGGCAGTTTGAGTGCCTGAAGGAAGTGAGAGGCCAATAGTAGACAATTTGGGCAATACTTATAATCACTATATCCTATATTCGTGCATTTATTTTAAATTCTGGCTTGCTCAGGAAGTTGCCTTGATTCAAATGCAGTAAATCCAGCAGGAGACATCCAGATTCACTGAAAGGACTATCACTAAAGCCAGTGTAACAGACCTTACTGTGCCTGGGGTTTCTGAAACACTGATTCCAAGCATTGAGTTAATTCTTATTGAGAAGCAGTGCCCTTTTCTGGCAGAGTGAGTATCTGACCTTCATTTCTGTCTCCTCTCACTTGCTGCAACTCCCTTAACTATTACTGGTATATTTTGTGTTTTACTACACTTATAAAATGTTATTAACTGTAATGTGCTAAAATAGGGATAAAATAATCAGAATGTACTTCAGGATGCAAGCAGATTTGCTGTGAGATTCTGTAAGCAAATGACTGTGCCTCTCAGCCAGAAAAGCAGTGTGAAGCAGGAACGCAGGGTATGCCAGTAGCTTTCTCTCTCTCTCATGTTGAGCACTGCCAGAAGGGGAATGATGCTGAATCTGTTTTTCACTGCCACTGCTATGCCAGAACATTGGTCTTTCAGGGTAGAGAGTGTGCACTACTGCAGTTTTCTGCAGATACTTCTCAAGGAGAGAGGAGAAGGAAAAAACATAGTTTTGACATTTACAAACTGAGAGATACTACAGTAAAGCTGAAGTTGAAACTGTAGGTGTTGTTTAAATGTCCTTTTAATTATTTTGGAATGCTTTGGGGTATTTTTCTCCACTCTTATTCTCAAAAACTTCTGCATCTTTGCACATTGGTGAAATTGGGTGCAGTGGTTGAATCATACTCAGTACACAAAACTCTTTCCTCTTCCCATGTATTTCTGCATGTGCTCTTCAATATACCTTATCCAATTCTTTATTCATAAAAACCTAGGAGAAGCTTTCCTAATGCTCTTTATTTTATTAGGGTTCAATGGCATAACTTTAACCTGTGTCTACCTTTACTGGCTTAGAAGTAAAATTGGTAGAAATGAAAGCCCTTCAGTGGCCCAAGATGTAGCAGTTTGTAAGACGAAAACTGGATCCATCATGGTGCAAAAAGCTGTTTGTGATTTGAGATTTGCAGTGCATCAGTCCTGTGCATTATGGTCATTTTTATTGGACACAGTGTTTCTAGTCTTTTTATGCCATTTGTGGTACAGGAGGATTCTGCTTGATGAAAGAAGGAAAGCAAGCTGACAGGAGGAGTAAAACTACATACTGCCCCCAAGGACAAAATTTTGGAAATATTTCTCTGGATTCCAGCAATGGGCATTACATAAGAAAGAAAAAAGTCTGCCCTGAAGTGCCTAAGTTATTGAAGCATTTGTGAAAGTATGAAGTCCAGAAATTTATTGCAATGTCTACTTCTGACCAGGGGTGACACGAGTACAGATGTTTTGTAAAATCCTACTTATCTACAGGAACCTGTGGGTTTTGAGGTTTGCAAGGTTGTGTAACTTGGTGTGAAAAACATAAAAGGTTGCAGCTGATATCTTCAAATTATTTATTTACCTTGCAAATTGTGTAAAATTAAGTTTCCTGAGAGGTCTGAGTGATGTTATTTACTGTAAGAGGATCTGATCTTGTAGTTGTTTGTTCTTTGTGGTGAACCAAACTAGCGCAAATGACCAAAAGTGTGCAGTTGTGCAGCTTTCTAATTGGAGTTCTCTCCTCACTGTATTTGATAGATCAGCACTGAGGAGTGGTGGTTCTAAAAGCAATAAGTAGAACTGTCTTGGCTGTGAGATGCAGTGACTTCTTTGTAGTATTTTATGGGGAGGAGTTTGCACTGGACTCGGACCCACAGCTACTGAGACTTTCTCTTGAGCCACAGCTCTTTCTTTGGCTCAACCCTTAAGGCAGCAGAAAGGCAGGAGGTATTCGCAGCACTGTTTGTGGCCAGCTGAGGCTTTCCCCTTAATTACATTCCTGCTTTGAATTGCTATTTGGAGAACTCTCTAAGGATGCTGGAAGCCTTAAAACAAGGCAAACTCAAGTTGAGCTTGGCTGGCCAGTTAAGGTGCCCCAGCAGAGCAGTGAATAACACACTTGGGTTATTGTGCCTGCATACAGATTCTTGGTACCAAGGGCCTGGATCTGTGGGTCCTCTCAGCTCTGTGCACATAATAGCCAGATAACAACTCTCTGTTAGTTCTCAGCTCATTTTTCAGATTGCTGTTATATTTAAATATTCTGTCTGCATTTTGGCTTAATCTCTGAGAAATCTTGGGCTGTGAGGTGGTTTTTTGGGTTTTGGTTTTTTTTGGTTTTTTTTGTTTTTTTTCAAACTTTTTAACACAAGCTGGGTAAGTGCTGCTTATCCTTTTAAGATATTTTATCCCATACTGATGAGACAGCTGTTCATGTTCACCCATCTTGGCAAAAGTTAAACCCTTCATGTGAAGCAGTTGGCAACTAAGAGATGAATGAAGGTTTTGCTGTTGATTTATTAATGTGTCCAGAAACCACCTGTAAGGTTTTGGTTTCTAAAGCAGTTCCGCTTATTTGTCTTCCCCCTGAAGAAAATAAACAAATACAAACACATCCTCATTTGTTTCTCCTAACTCCATCCATAGGTAGGCTTCTCAAACTGGGGTTTCTTTTATGTTTAAAGAAAATGCTTTGCTAGCAAGGCTTCTGTTATAAATAGTAGGTAAGTGCACCTACACATCAGAGCTCTCTTTTTAAGTGAGGCTGTAGCAGTTGAGGTTTGGAGGTAATTTTTAAATACCCTGCAGACAGACTGCATGTGGGCAGAGCCTCTCACCTGCATCACACCCACAAACCAGAGCAGCTGAAAACACTTGGGTGAGAGCACAGCTGAGCTTCAGAGCTTGGACTCTTGAGCAGCCACTCTCACCGAAGGAACCTTTTCCTGGTGGAGCAGAAACAAGTGCTTTGCTCACCTCCGGGCTCGGAGCGTTTGTTTATCCATCCTCGCCAGAGCTTCCTCTCTGAACAAGCCGTAGGTCTACCCATGCTTTAAATCAATCTCATCCCCCCACTAAGGACAGTGTTTATACAATCATGCATATATATTTAATCCTGTTGAAAATGATTCTCAAAACAGACATTTAAAGCTCTCGTTAAAGGTCACTCGGGACATTTTAAATAGTTGTGTAAAATTCCAGTTGTCTCAGCTTCCTGCCTCCAGAAGCAAGTAACGATGTACCTGTTGATTAGGAGTTGGCTGGTCGTGAGAGGATTTTAAAATTTCAGCTCCATTTACATCATCTGACACAGAATTTCTTAGGTGAAAGTAGGACTTTCCCATGTTTTGATTTTTATTTTTTGACTTTTTCATCATTTCATATGACCTTTTTAATACCTCGCTTGGAAAATATAATCTAGATTAATCAAATATCTGAGCTTTACCAATAAATGTAGGTGCTCCTAAGTGGCAGTGTCCTCTGAAAGAGTTACTTAGTTTTATATTTTAAAGGTCTAATAAAGAGATAATTTGGGGAAAGGGGTTGCTTTCTTTTCAACTGTTGATTCTCAGTGATGTCACTGGAAGTTAACTAACCTAGCTTTTCAGGTATTTTTGTTCCTTCAATAAACACATTGCTAAGCGAATGGTCTGAGTAACCGCTGAACATTTGGGGGGTTTACTAGTTTAACTTTATATGATCATGGATGTGGAGTGAGAGTAATGGTTATATAGAGAGACAATTTTTCTTAATCACTGGATTCTCTACTCATATGAATATGAACTTGTCTGATCTAAATCACGAGTGTATTTGTTAAGAGGACTGATCTTAATTAATTCAATACTTGGATATCAAATACGGTGAAAATCTTTTGGGTTCAGATGTGGAATGATGGAGTCAGTTTTTCTGTTCTCTTTCTCTCCTGTTTTGAAAAGAGTTTGAACTTTATTCTAATTTTCCTGAGGCTCTAGATAGGATTTTATAAACCAGCAAGCATGAAAGAATAGAGTTCTTATTCAGACTTTACTGATTTTGAATTTAAAACGTATCAGTTGTTTCTATTATTTTTGTTGGGTGCTCAGGGTTTTATCAGAACTAAACAACCTTTTATATCCTAAGAAATCCTCTAGTATATGCAATTAAATCTTTATTTTATATTTTAATTGCCTTACTGAGAGCTCTCTGAATTTGTAAGAGATTTCAAGGATGATATTGTTCATGAAAAACTTCGCTGTGTTTCAGTTGACTTTTAATTTTTTTTTACTTGAAACACAACTAATTGCTTAGAGTGTCTACAGTTTCCAGAGTTCTGCAAGCAGAGTTGTAGTAACTATTTTTGCACTTTGAAAATCAAATTACAAGTCAGGTGCAGTCCTAGCTAAGTGTTGTTTGTAGCAAGGAAGCTCAGTCTAGACTTATTTGTAAGCTGCATCATTGCCTTCTCACAGCTGGTATAGCAGTGAGCTGCTACAAAGCAGGGTTTTCTCAGTAGCATGCTCAGGGTTTTTTTTATAAGACTGTGCTTGAATTATTCTTTTGGTGGATTTGTGAAAGAGGAGGGCATGCAACTTTTTCAGTTCTAGGAAACATTTTTTTTAAGTTAGGAGACTTTGAGAAAACATAGAAAATGGGTGAAATTCACATAGAGAGAATTTTTCCTTAAACACTGGGTTCAGGATGTAGGCCACATCTGTAATCATGTTTTTAGAAATGAGTCCATATTAAATGGATTCTCTGCCAACAACATCTGGTTGCACTTTATGTACGTGTTTTCTTTCATAGAGAAAGCAAACCATATGACATAACCCCAGTCAGATAAAATGATTGTTTATAATACTTTGTTTATTTATATAGCACCACAAGATGAAATACTTCTTCATCTGAAAAACCTTGCAGCAGATTACCAAGGTGAGCAGATGACATCTGCATTTCCAGATGGCTGGTCTGGGCACTGTGCTGTGTGGTTTATAAGCTCTGCTTAAAGGCATATAAAATTAGTAGCTGAATTTGCTAATTGAATGGGGGCTAATAATTCCAGGTGCCTTCATGGGGAGAATCCCACATTCTGTAGTGGCACTGTGACGCTGGAAGTGCTCCTGATGCATTGCAAGGGGTCAGAAGGAGCATTACTGTGCAGTGACAAACCTTCACAGACGCAATGCCTTTTAGGACTGGTACCAGTAGCCCTCTGGTAGTGGCCACTGCTGTGAGTAAGATTTGAGAGCAGTGATTTGCATTTATTAAAACATACAGCCCTGCAGTTGCTGTGCTGAACATGAATTGTTCAGACTGATTTCAGCAGGTCGATCCTAACTGTGCTCTTTCTTTGCTTACGAAACAAGCTGTCTGTGGGACTTGTAGTGGTCCAGCCTGAACTCACCTCTTGGGTTCTGCTTGGAAACAGGCCAAAAGATAAGAACTGGAAATACCTTGCAAACATCATAGGTGTGATATCCTGTGTTAAGAGTGTTGGGCTGTGATGCCCTGGGAGCAGGGGGAGCTGTGCAGTGGGGTTTCAGCTGTTGTAATCCTAAATAACAGATCTCCTCAGCACGTGCCTGCCAGGGTATTAAAGGGTGTCAGCTGTGTCTTTTTCACCTGGAAGCTGAGCCACCTGCAACTGCAGAAAAAGCTGTAGATGAAGCTGTGTTTAACTGAGCGTGGATGGTGATGGTACTGTACTCTTGAATCTGAGCTATTTGGAAGGAGTAATTTCCATGTAGGCCAGCAGTTATTTCAGAAATAGCTTCATGTATCAAAAGCTCAATGGGAGCTTTTCTACCCTGCCAGACCTTGTGTGTCAGTGAGGGACACACTGGGGAGGGAGGCAAATGTTTGTTTCTTCCCTGAACAGACTCCTATCAAATGTGCACGAGGGAAGAGCATTTTGACAATTTGTACCCAGATAAAGTATCGCTGTGTGCTTGATGATCTCAACCGAGATCCAGGGTGTCTTTCGTTTTGCATTTTTTAACTGATTATTCATACACTAAAGTTGCTTAGAATATGCAGTACTCAACAAGTAATAATTTATTTGACTCTTCATTGCAACTGATTAACTTTTCTGTTAACAGCATCACTTCTTTGAGTCAGCCAAAAAAATGACAGTGGTTTAGAGTAGATTTTTCTTGCATTACCCAAACAAACCAGAAATTTAAATATTGTGGCTATTAGACCTTTGAAAATTAGGCACCCTAATTAACAGAGCTAATCATGACTTAATTACTTAATGTAATTAACAGAATATCTATTACCTTTTTAGTTGCTAAGCTAAAAGGTTTTTACTCAAGTACAAGCTTTTGCTGTGCATGATGACCCTTTAAAGGCTTTTGGGACTCTATCCAGCTGGCAGCTTGGCACTGCTGAGCAGATGTGGCTGGTCTCTGGAGAGCTGATCTCTACTGCTTAGCTTTATTAATTCCTGACATTCATATTGATCTGTGGGCCCAAAGAAAAGTAAAAAGTCTCAGGTGGCAGTGGCATAATGTGTAGGTTCCTGTTGGCCTTTTCCTGCTAATTTCGGGATATATTATTAGTCTTAGTAGCTCTTATTTTGTTATATGTGCATGTTTTGCTGTTTCTTGGCTTCATATTCTGTTCTTGGTGATTCATAGAGCATCAAAATGCACAGAAATCATGTTCTCAGCACTTTGGAAGACCTCTCCAAATAATTCTGCATGCTGGTTGTTCACAGGAAGCAAGTGGGCGTGCTGGAAGAGCATTCAAGTTTCCCGAAAGTGCTCATGATCTGCTGTGCAGCTCCCTTCTGAGAAGCATTCTTCACTCTTCCAATTATTTAATAATTAAAACAATGAGGTTGGGAGGAAGTCCATTTTCCTGTAATAAGGACAGGTGGTGTTGAAAAAGCAATTGAAAATGTGTCCTGATGGACTGAAGTTTGGTTTTTCCTGAGATGTAATTTATATCCATAAAAAGCAAACTGTAGTAAGTTTGACAATAAATTCATATCTCAAGTGACAGATTTTTCTTAGTGTGGGGAGAGTTGTAGTCAGATGTTCTGTGCACAGGAAGCCTTTGTGGGCCACCCATCAATGTATTATTATCTCAGTAGTGAAATGAAGATTTTTTTTTAAATGTTTATCAAATTCAAGAGGAAACATGAGGAGTTCATGAACAAGAAGAGTATGACCAGACGTTGGCACGTTGGAGGCACTGATCACAGGCGGTTGCAGATGGGGTTTTGAAGGTTACAGTGGAGCATGCCAGTGGGCTGTGGATTTCCCCCTTCAACCACACTCTGTCACAAATGAACATGGTCACAATGCAGCAAAGGCTCTGCTCTAACGCACACTGCTGACCTCATCCCAAGAAACACACAGCACTGGCCAACTTCTGAGATACTTTGGGAAAAACATTTATTTAAATTCTTACTGAAAACAGATGTTTGGGAGTTTTGTTGGGGTATATTAAAGTCTTCTAAAAATTTTTTAAATCCTGAACTGTAATTATAGTAGCTGATAGTTTATACCTTCCAATCCTTGGTCTCTGAGGCCATGCTTTTGATAATTTCTCCAAGGGAAGCACTTGCTGGTCAGAAAGTGAATTCAGATTGAGACCACCCAATAGTTGCTGAGTAGAAGTCATGGCAATATGTGTGTTTTCATTTAGTATAAACATTTTTAACTTAATGACTTCCTGTTTCTAAGGATGAGAATAATCTTGCTTAAAAAAGGAGGAGGAGGAATATTAAAACAGGAAACTTGCGTGCACTGCTGCCGTTTGCTAGCAAGCCTATAGGCTGATGTAAAATTAGGAGAAAGCTCAGGAGATGTTTTGATAATTGCAACTTGCAATTTCTAAGGTATTTGTCAAGTAGTTATGGTTGTTTTCCTACAAACACACAAACTTGTGCATTTTGCCGACAGACACGGACCAAGTAACAAGAGTTTGTTGAATGGAACAGCAAATGAAAAATGAGTTGATATCCAGAAAGACAGAGAGGGAAGACTACAGACAGTGTTTTTAGTAGTGTCTTAATAAATGTTACACTGGATAGGATTTCTGTTTAAGTAGGTAACAAGTCCCTGTTTACATTTTGAATCCTGTTCTGGATAGGCAGATAGTACTATGAAAGAGTAAAAAGAAAAGCTTAGCGAAAACCTCACGGTTAGATTTGAACCATTAAAACATTCAACAAATTCAAGTTGAAGGTGTCTGTCCTAGTTTTGTTCACTTTCCTAAGTGAATTTGATGTACAAGTTCTCGGTGTGACTGCCTTGTAGAAGTAGCACATGAAAGTGGCTGTTAGTTTTTTCTTGAGTTTGGCAGTTTCAGTGGTTGAAAAAAAGTGAGCTGCAGAGATAGGAAAGGGCTTGTGTAAGTTGGCTGAGGTGCACATACTCAGGAAATCTTACAATTCTGTAGTACTGTTTTATTTTAGACCTTGCTGTGGATTAGTTCTGCTGGCCTTCAATGTGTATCTCATGCAGTCTTGCATCACCTTTTAATGGAGCATTCTGTTTGATCAGCACATGTTCCCTTCCCTTCTTTTAAGGAATTACTGTTGAAGGTATCCAGGTGTGCTGTTATTAAAGGGAAATAAGGCTTTTAATGAGAGAAGTCCACAGCTTAAGAAATTTGGGCTGGAAATGAAAAATAAGGAATTTCTGTGGCTATGGCTAACAGTGACAGAAAAATGTAAGTGCAACAAGAAAGTCTATCTGCCTTGCGGCAGTCTTCACTTCCCACCCCGGCTTTGCTTTCTGACACCTTTTGCCACTTAGGGATAAAACACAAGAAACTAAATTTCATGTTGCAGTTATATTAGTTTTAAGGTATGAAGAAAATCTATGAAAGTAACAGGTCAGGAAAACAAATGCACAACTTTAAAGTCACCTCTCAGTAGCTGCATTTCTAACAAGATCCTCAGCTTAGGCTGAAGGCATTTATTGTACTGCTGAACTTTGTCTTAATAGCATGGGCAGTGGTACAAAGAATTTTTTACTACCAGGCAGAGGACAGCAGTGGTTTCTACTGCCTGGCATGTCTAACCTGGGCATTCTCATCTCTTCAGTTTTAGCCCTTCCTTTGGGAGGTCACTTGATTTCTGCATGGTTTGCTTGCTGTGTTAGGAAGAAGTAGGCTGGAATGAAGAAAATCCTACCTCCTAAATGTGCCTGGAGTGCGTGCTAGAACTCATTTCCACAGCAGGCATTAGGAGGTTGCTTGCTTGCTCTGGGCATGGCTTTCTTCCTCTCTCGTTCTCTTAAGCTGTTATGTGCTCCTCAGCACAGGAGCTTTTGAGTACAGCCACACTTTGTGGATATTTTGGATACAAAACCAATCACACTTTGCTTGAATGAAAGTAAAGCACTGAACAAGTTGTTTTTGTTTTTAGTGTTTCTAGCAGGGCAGTAAGAGGCAGCGTCCTGCTGTTTGGAGAAATACAATTTGTCTCTCTTGGAATAACTCATAGAGTATGTTTTTTAAGGAAAGGCTTTGAGATTCAACAGGGAAAAATGTTTCATTATATTTTATATAAATATATAATATATATATCTTTTTATATCTATAAATCCCATGGAATACAGAAGATAATCTTAAGGAAGTGTGTTCTTGCTGAAGACAAGATCAAAGTTACTTAATGTTTCCATGTTGTGTTTACAGCTAAAACCATTGTTCCAATTTGCATTCAGAGTGATGCATGTGACAGGCCATTATCTGGATTATTCAATGTGTGTAACTAGGCATTTATTTTCCTTTCAGAGTATCTGTGCAAATTTTAAAAATTTGAAGTAAACATTATCTGTGCACTTTGATACAGCATTTGCATAATTAATCTGAGAGGCTGGTGAGAAGGATTTATTTTGAAGCTTTTGTGTCTGAAATAGGTTCCATTGATGTATGGATAGAGATGAGTATTGATGTGTGTTCTGCAGTGAAATAGCACAGTGGAAATAATACCCCAGCCTGTGGTAATGTATTTGGGATTTCAGGGCTGGGCTGTCACCTCTGGCCTTCAGGCAAACAGTTTTAGAAATAGACTCTTAACACTGAGGTTTGAGGTGCATTGATGTTTTCTTTCTGAAAAAGAAAGCTGTGCGAAAAGAATTTTTGCTTCCTAAACCGACACAGCAAACCACTGAAAGCTCCCTTTCAAGTTGCAATTAGCCTTACTCAAACACCTGTATTGGAACTGCTTTAGAAACATTTTATTTTCAATTCATGATCTAGTTTTCATTGAATGTAGAGGGGACCTGGATTTATATTGAAATACGAATTTAAGATAATTAAAAAAAAAACCAAAAAACAAACCCTGTGTATACTCGGAGAGAAATTGTGTTGCTGTGTTGCGAGAATGATGGATAACAAGAATTGTTTTTCCTCTTGCAGACAGGTACACGTGTGCAACCTCTGTTGCTAAGCAGTGGGTTACGTGGCTGGTTGATAGGAGGAATGTTTCATTTCAAAGTGCGCCACGTACCTCAGAAGTTTTAAATTCTCCAAGGAATTCTGGTTATTTAGGCCTGGAGGATCTCATCATCTGGAGCTCCCTGGTGTAGCTGCCCCTCACCCCTGTCTCATCATGAGTGCAATCCCTGTACACAGGGTGCAGCACCAGCTGGGATGGCATCTGGAACAGCCCCATGCCTTCAGGTTGGAGGGATGCTCTCCAATGATGGATAACAAGCACGGCAGGGAAACCTGCTTGGCATTCATGGTGTGGAAGCATCTCTTGAAAATCAGTGCCTTTTACCTGACCCACTTGTGAGTTCTTGGACAGAAAAGTTTCTGTCTCACTAGTTAAAGATTTGTTTTTCCTCTGAAAGAGGAACCACGAGTTATGAGCAGTCAGATTTTCTAAAAGTCACAGTGGAGCCTCTGCATGCATGAAGGAGCAGACTGCATTAAGTGCCTGCTGTATTATTTTTAGTGTCTCTTCCTGCCCTGCTGTTGAGAGGAGTAGGCTGGCAGTGGCCATGAGCTGGTGTGCATCCTGCTTACACCTCTGTGCTCTCCCTCAAACAGATGAGTGCCTCACCAGTGAGGCTGCCAGTTAAATTGCTGGTTCAGGATGCCAAAGATCCAATCCCATAATCAGTGTGGAGGAATTTTGCTTCATGTGCCTTCTGCAGCTGATGTTGTATTTGCTACAGAAGCAGCACAAACACAGAAATTTTGTGCCTTGGATTCTGCCCTGTTTCCTTAGAAACTAATTTCATACCATAGCTGTAGACTGAGCATCAAGTCACTTCTTGTTCTCTCTGTTAGAAACATGTAAAATCAAATTGAGGCAGGCTAAATGTAAATATATTAGTCCTCACTTCTTGGCAGATTTTTCTCTTCTTTGCAGTGAGTATTCTCCTACTGATAATTTTTCAACTTGGATGCTCTAGAGAACAGGGCCCATTAGGTTGTGATTGCTATTCCTTTGATTAAGCTGTGAGGAGTTGTCACTGCTGGAAGTAAAACTTATTTTTAGTAGTTTGCATGAAACATTCAGCTTGTGCCTCAAGAAAAAGAAATTCAGGGTTGCCCAAATGTTTATTGTCCATGTCTTCAAAAAGAAAAAATATTGCAAATTTTGGGGCAAAAATGGAGGGGGGAAGCCCTTTCTAGTGGAGGTATTGCTCAACTGATAACAGATCTCCTGGGGTTTTGTTTCTGATAAGTAATTTGGCTATACTTCCCTAAAGCATAGATGTGTTGCATCTTCACAACGCTTCAGTTACTTCTAAGGACAAACCATGTTTATTTGCACTGCTGTCTTTTGAGTTTTGGAGATGAGGAGGGAAAAAAAAAACAGAAAGGGACAATTGAATTATTCCAGAAACTGGTGTCTATAAAAGAAAGCAAGCAGAATGTGGTAGTGTTTGGGTGAGTTATTTCAGTAGTTATTTTTTCATGTGAGAGTATTCATTACATTTTTAACTCATTGTTACGTCTTGGCTTTGTATTTCCTGTTCTAATGAACTTACTGTGGCTGTGATATGCAGCCTAGCATACATCTGCAATTGAACTTCTTGGTATCCCAGAAGAGCTGCTGAAGAGACAAGGAGATACTTGACATGATCATTAAAAGTCATTATGCCTCTGAAGGGTCACTTTGTTGAATTAAATTCAGAGGTTCAGCTTGAAAATAAACAGTAGGTAGTTCTCTTTAAGCAAACACCCCTCTAGAAAGGTATTTTTCTTCCTAGTAAGTGTTTTCTAATTTATGTTATACTGTAGTTCTACACTGGCATTTTTCTCTTATACAGATATTAAATTAGCTCATTAAACTGAATTAATAATTGAAGTTAATCAGATGATTGAGTCAGGCATTGCAAAGCATTGAGGCTCTTCAATTCCTAGTTAAAAAGTTAGCTGAATGTCAAGCATCGCTCATTGCTTTCATTAATTTCCCCTGTAACTAAGGCACCAATCTGGCTTTCATTTAAACTTGATGCAGATTTCTGGTGCATGTCAAGTGGAGCAGAGTAAATCTGCAAAATAGCTTTTAATGATAAGCTATAGTTGACTACCTTTGATCGAAAGGGATAGTGTGCCCTGAAAAATAGGGTTATAAAATACTAAGAGGCAGACTTGTACTGCAGCTCAGATAAAATAAAAAAATAGGTGGGGTTTAAGGACACATGGTTGAAAGTAAAACCAGTTTGAAGTAGTTTCTTGTCTTCTGCAGTTTGTGCTTTTTTTTCAAGTTTCCTCAGCACACTGGATCAGCAGTGTTGGGAGAGCACAGATAGTTTGATGAAAGTACAATTTTAAAAAAATGTGCTCCTGTGTCCTGGAGGAGCCAAGATGCAGCAGTCGCTGCCAGGGGGAGGAATACCAATAAAATGGATACAAGTTCAAAAGTAAATGTTTGTCTATGTTCCTTTTAAAATTTGTCTCTGATCTTAGTTTGGCAGTACTTAATTTTATTTGCAAAGTTGTCACTTTCACTGTCTAAATAAACACTTTGGTGCAATTACTTCTATCCTAATCCATCATACATGAACTTTTATGCTGTTTGTAATGGCTTTTGTGAAGAGAGGGTGAAAACTGAGGGAAAAATAGTAATTTCTGGTTTTGGTTTTTTTTTTTTTTTTAAGGCAGAACTAGGAAATGATAAGCGAAGATTTATGACATCAGTAGAGCTCATGTGAGAGACTGAGGTCCCCAGAGAGAACAGTAATTTTTTTAAAAAAATAACTTAAAAATTAACTACAGAGACAAGACAGAAAGATAGTAGGAGATTTTTTTGTTCATGAGCAAGTTTGACTTTAGTCTTAGTAATGTAAATACAGTCCAGATGGCTGGAAAGTACAAGATGCTCCCAGGGGTTAGGGTGGAGGTTGGCTGAATTAAGCTTTGCAGAAGTAAAAAGTGAACAAGTGAGATACAGAGTTTAAAAAAATAAAACTGAAGCTAGTTTTTATCCTTTCTCAGGTTTGGGGGCTGAATTGACTGTTTCATGAGCATGATTAAATAAAAGAATATAAAGATTCAATGTTTCTGTTTATAATGTCATAATAAAGTAGGATGAATACTAATGAAAACCTATTTTTCTTTCACCAGTGGAGTTGGTCAGTTTGTAAACAAATCATAACCTCAACGTCCAAATACAGATTGTTCTAATAAATAAGGGGCTTGGTATTTCAGAGATGAGGAAAAGAATTTCAAGATCTTTATGAACATTATTAGCTTTGCAGCAATCATTTGGTGTCATGGATCCAGCTATGGCTTTATCCATAAGTTAATGCTGGAAGAAAATATCCTACATTTGAAGTTTATGTTGTGAAACATCTGATCATCTGTTGTCAGGCGAAGATTCCTTGTGGTGGTTTTGTCATGTCTTGATGAACTGGGCTAATTGCCCCACCAATCACCATTGGGAGCTTGGGGAAAATCCTCTCCAGCCCCTTCAAACTCCAGCTGCAGGTCTTCAGTTTTATTTCCACTGTTCCCCCTCCTGTTTGCAGGCACAGTATGAGGCGAGTTTTGCCAGTCTCAGAAAGAGCTGCAGAATGCCAGTAACCTTGCTGGAAATGCTCAGAGGTAATGTAACTGCAGTAGAATGAGAGTAACACTTCAGCTTCAGAGTTGAAAGAACAAAACTATATGTGAGTGGAGGTTAAGAGGTGCTGTGGATTTGATGGCTTGCAAAATAAAACCAAAATGGCATGAAATGAAGAGGTGAGAATACAAAGGTCTGCTCAGGTGGTTGAAGCATCAATTTAGCAAGAATCCCTTCTTAGTAAAAACATCCTGAATGGACAATTTTAGGTCTGAAGTGACAAAGGCAGCTTGCAAAAAAAAAAAAAGAAAAAAAGTTGCTGAGAAATTAAAACTAATGCTAGGTCTTGCTTTTGCTTTATAGGAGAAAACTTGTGGAAAGAGTCCATATGAATCTTGCCTTGCTTTGTATCCTTAGGCAGACCACTACTGTTATACCAGTGTTATAAGTGTGAATATCTAAGTGTGTTTTTTACATCTTAATCTAGTGAGAATGGACTCTCAAATGCACGTACCTGAGCGAGTTGGGACGTTGGTCTTGTTTCCTTGTGTGGGAGATGGAACCCAAGGGAGCAGAAGCCTTGCTCCCTGAAGTGCTCATTCCATCTTGAAGCTTTGAGGCTGTGTTGGGTCTCTTGGGCAGAGTAGAAGCTGGATGGGCTGTGTGCAGCACCAAGAAGTTGCTTCCAATTGTGCATTTGAGGTGGTTGGCCAAGCCAATGTGTCTGGGCAGTTCTCATGCCAGGAGTTCACGTGGCAGTGGAAGAAGAGGAATGGGCTGATGGTGCTGGAAACAGAATGCAGAAATAGCGTGACAGAAGGAGCTTGCAATGGATGGTGGGTAACATTTCTGACAACCATTAGCAGTCTTGGTGTTTTGGAAGGAGTATGTATTGCTAGGAGTGGGATCCTGCAAACCACAAGGAGGGACTGATTGGAGCAGATGGTTTCCAGTGAGAAACCAAGAGCAACTTTGAAAATGACCATTATACATTAGTAAGTGGGGTCAGAGGACAGTAATGAGACTGCAGTAAAAGCTAATGGATTGAAGTTGACACTGAAAGATTGGTAGAAAATGAGAGATTTTTGTCTCAGGGAGAAGAAAGCAGGAAACCTGTGTTAACAAAAGGTGAGAAAGGATTCATGCCGGGCCTTCACATTTCCTTTTCTTTTGAAAAAGGAATGTGAGATATTTTTTCTCTTTCAGGAGAGATTTAAAATCTGAGAAATCTGAATACAAGAATATATATGGAGTGAGAAGAAAAAAAAAAGGGCAAAGGGGGGAAAAAGCACATTCAGGGACATTAAATAGCAGCTGAAAAAATGCTAGGTGTCTTTTCCTTCACAATTGCCCAAACCTTGGACATAGCTTGAAAATTATTTTGCTTAAATGGATTTGGTGTAGCTTTAACCTATGATTTTTTTATTTTTTTCAAGAAAGGCTAAAGGAGCACTGTCTGCCTTCTCTTGACAGGAGCTTTTTGAAGCTGCAGTTAGCACTTGTGTTTTGTCTGGTTTGAGGTACCCATTACTGGAAGAGATGCAGTATATTACAGTATATTAACACACACCTTCTCTCATGCCAGTCTCAGCAGGGACCTCACCTCATTTGAAGGTAGCAAGGGGAGCAGAAGTATATAATGCAGAAACTGCTTTCCTGAGGCCAGTTAAAAGGTCTATTGCAAAACTATACTCAGCAGTCGGACACAGCCATTCAGATGATTTCTGACAGTGTCATTTCCCATTGCTTAGACTGTATTTATGTGAAAATTTAATAATGCAGTACTTAAAATACCCCACCTGAAACTAATTTTATTCTTGCTGAGAAACAGTCATTAAGATAGATACCAGACAGCAACTCTATTCTTTACAACACCGAGCAGTCGAGCACTGGGCCTTTGTTAGTGGGTTTATCACATGACAAAGGTAAAATGAAATAGCCAGTATTACTATAAACAATAACCCATAAAGTAAGTGTGAATTAATACCTTCACTTTAATATCTGTTTATTTCAGCCAGAAGTCATAATTAAAGCTTTTCAGTTATTCTTCGGTAGCTTTGATTTGTAATATTTTTCTAAAATTAGTCTCTGCTTCTTTATCAGCACCAAAGCTTCTAGTGATTGTAGTGCTAATTCAATTTGAGTATGAATGTTACATAAATTTTGCCTAGTAGTTTCTTGCCATTCTGAACATGCATCTTGGTGCAGTGACTGTAGGAAAAATGAAAAATGAACCGTGCATTTTAATGAAAACCAGTAAATAATTTCTTGCATTGCTTGGTATTACTATGTTCTAATTATGGTAATCGTGTTGTGTTGTAATACTGCCTTGCTTTGCAGTCTGCAGTTTGGGTAGTTCTCTAGCATCCCCAGGGAGATTAAATTGAACAGTTTTTGGTGCATTTTTGTTTTTTCTTAGGATGTTGACAGCAATAAAAATAAATGATAGTTTTTGAGTATTGTTCTCAGCACACTTTGACATATCAGCTGAAGTGGGGTTTTGTTATTTAGCTAAGATAAAAACTTGAATAATAAGTTTTGCTCTACTATTATAATTAAACCAAGCTATTTCTTTGTATAATTTATGCTTAGACTTTCAGAACCATCTAAACAAGAGGGGAGGTTTCACATGTTTGTAACTTCAGAAAAATTGAATTCTCCAAGTCCAGCAGTGTGCTGTGATGAAAGGTCTGCTTTGGAGAGTTCAGTGGGCATCCCTTTGAAAGAAAAGATCAAGAGATGCAATAATTTAAATAAAGCCTGGCTTGAAAAATCTAGCTACTGGTTTAGTAGCTCCTGGTAAATGGTTTTATATGTGAAAATATTATGGGATGTAATGGCTATTTTATCATTGATGATCTCAGAATATGAAAGTGCAGTATTGACATATTTCATTTATGATGGGGACCTCTTCCTCCGTGGGGCCATTGGAATCAGTTTGTTGTCAAAGCCCTGTGGCCCTGTTTAGGACACTAGGGCCATATTTGTTCTCCTTTTAGAAGAGTATGGAGGATTTTTCTATACTCCACCTTGAAAGGGGAATTCCAAAATTTGAAATCTTGTAAGAGTGGTTTCCTTGACTACAAGAGTAATAATCTCTCTGCCGTGGATTGTAAACATTTCCACACAAGCAAAGTCTTTTTATGTCTCTATCTGAAGTTAAAGACATTTGTCTGTCTTTTCTACCATCCAAAATTCTTGACTTGTTTGGCAAACTAGCTCCATAAAGCTTTGTCTTTCATTGGCTTTGTTTGTTTTGGTTTTTTCTTTTGAAAACAATTTGGTCTCTTTGTAGCACATTCCAGTTTTGTTCTCCTTTTATGACTTGTTCCTCTTGCTTTCCTTCAGCTTGAATTGAGAGAATTAAGTGCAGTTGGAGCTCTGATTAAAATCTTGCCTTAACTGAGTTGCAAATTTGCAATGACATATATTGGTCAGGGTGCTGATGTAGCACCTTTTCCCATTCTTAATGCCTTCCTGAATTCACTCTGTTTTCTCAGTTGCCTATGTTCATTTATCCTATATTTCTCTCTTCACAGCATGAAGTTCAGCAGAGTGTAAATTGCTTTCTCCATGATAGTGACTTGTTAATTATCTGTCAGGAAAATTAAGTCCTTTTGTAAGTCCTGTCTTGCTTTTCCCTTGAGGTGTCTCTGATACTTGGTCTCCTTGTGCAGGTTCTGGTAGAGTGTGAATTCTGAAGGCCATTGCTGTACAGATACACAAACATTTCCAGCTTCCTTTGGAGGGATTCATAGTGTCAGTTGGCATTGCTCAAATAATCCTAAATGGAGAAGGTGGTGAGGAAATCTGCCCATTAGATTTACATGGGATGTCTTCTAAGGTGCAAAGAAGTAGCCTTGCTTTTCCTTTCACTGCCTCAGTTGAGTACCAGCCCATGTTTTTGTGCATCACTAGCCTCACCTGCCTCAGGGAATGCTGTGGGAGTGAATCTTGTTACTGATACACTGAGTTATGGTTGGGGATAGGGGTCTGTTTCGGGTTGACAGGGATGGTAAGAGTATTTAGGGGAAATTTAACAAAATAAGTAGAAAATCACAGTTTTGTTTAGTCAAAGGTGTTAAATAATTAGACAGAAGTTCTCTCTCTAACCTCTAGGAGATTTGTTTCTGTTAAGTTTCTCAGGTGCTGATTTATAGTAAAAATGTCTGGTGGCCCTGGTATGACAGTTCTGTATTCTATCATCTGTTTTGTATGCTGAGTGCTGAGAATGGAAAAGATGGAAACATGGTTAGATTGTCAGTTGTTTCCAATGAAGAAATCTCTGTTTGGTGGAACTGTTTGCATTCCTGTGGTCAGCAGTATAAGGAAATACCATGTTATGAAAAATTCCCAATTGTTTCCTTAAGGGCTCTTAGAGTTGCACAATCTTTTTGATGGTTTTGTTTGTTAAAAAAAAAAAAGAACTTAGTTGCCAGCTCTTCAGTTTGGAGCTCAAAATTCTCTTAAATATTTACTAGAGCTTTGCTTTCATACTCAAGGTTTGGATTCAAACCAGAAGTGTATTTTCCTAATGCACACTGATCAGCCATTATAATATGAGTAGCTGAAGAAGATTATAATTTCATTCCAGGGCTTGTTTCTTTGGGATATCCCAACAGTTCCTGGACTATCCATCATTGAGATTACTCATAGTTTCTGGATGCAGCTCTAAAACATTACTTCTCCAAGAGCAGGAGAGGTTGCTCTCAAGTAACCAAGTGGCTTTTGCACTTTAATTCTCAAGACAAATTCTTTTGTCCTACAGGCTGAAGCCCACACTTAGCATTTAATTTGTACTTGCATTTTCAATATCCTGTTAGGATTTGTGTAGTATGTCTGATTTCTGACATATGTGGTTATTAGGATGTAGTGCAAATTTTTCCGAAGCTGTTCATGTTCAATATCTGTCTTACTGCTGTCATCTCTTGAGTTAAAATCCATCTCTCTTCCTAATTTATTCATCCAAGAACGTATATTGTTGTTATTTTCCCTGATCTGAGAGCGGCTCTGAGTTTATTCTTTAATGTGTGACTGTTACGCCTTCCCAGATTTTCTTTTTCCCATTCTTGATATGATCTACATCCTTTGTTACTGATTATATAATTTTATTTTGGGCATGGAGGCATTTAACTGATGAACAAGAGCTGAGAATGTGACCTAAACAATGCAAAGTGCAGTGAAAACATTTCCTGGCCAGTGCCTGTGTCAAACTTTATTGCTCATATTCCAGAGATGGGTAGAATGGGATGAAAAACCCCTGTGGATTAAGCAGTGGGAATTAAGTCATGGCACTAAATGGCAGAGTAGTTTCATAATTGTCCCGTATTTTTGTTGTTGTTTTAATAATGAGAATTTTGAAGTGGGGAGGGATGAATAGCTTGTTGAAAGTGCATTGAGTGGCAATAGGGAAAGGGATGTGAAGAAGAAGGAAATTGTAGCAAAGAGCTTGTGACAAAGGACAAGAAAAAATTTGCTCAATAGCATATTATGTTTGCAGTATCACAGTTTCTGGCTTTCTCCCACAGTAGCTCCTTCTCCTGAGAGCCGTAGATCTCCAGCCTGTGCAGTTCCCAGAGGTGGGGACAGAGCTGAGCAAGCTGCCCACTGCTGTCCTGGGGCTACGCTGGGAGAGAGCAGTGCTGTGCAGCTCTAGGGAGACTGAGGTGGTGTCACACCATCAGATATGGGCACCTCTGTGTTCTGCAAACCAGTGCTGTTAGACCTGAGGCTGGCAAAATTGGAGAGACTATTAAATTCTCCTGTGAGAGCGGTCTATCAGTGCCCTCTGGAAACAGTAGCTGCTAGCCTGGAAGAGTTTCTTCTTGCCTGTGACGGCTACACTTAAAATAACATATCAGGAGCTTGAGTAAAAATAGCATTGCCTTATCTCTAACAGTGTGAAGTAGATGAAAAATAAACTGTACTCATGCCAGGAATAAACAGTCACGTTAGAGTGTTTAAATTCCTGATGCTGTGGAGTACTCACGCTCTAGCATGGCATTTTGATGCCAATGCATTTCTTCTGCTTTCCCCAGTCATTGGCAGTCCTTTGTGTTCTCTGCCAGGGAGCAGTTGGCAGGACAGCAAAATGAGCAAATATGCCCAAGCCTCACACAGAGCACCTGGGTAAAGAATTCTGTTCCCTAAATCTCCCCTAAAGCTGTACTGCTGTCAGGTCTAAAAGTAGATTAAATAGTCTTGTGGCTATTTACCTGTATTACACCTGTAATTTCTATGTAAATACACTGGTCATTCCTAAATGCAAGCTTGCTGAGCAAGGCATAAGTAAGTAATTCAAGGAAAATAGAAAATTTGAGCCATAACAAGATGCAAGAACATCTTATTTTTACTTCTCTTGGAAGTTTGTTTTTTGCTTCAGAGTATCTTGTGATGATGGTGTCTTCCGGTAATTTTGTATAATTCTACTTGCATTATTTTTATGCAGATTGGTTTTTTTTGCAAGCCAGTTCTTTACTCCTGAAATTCATAGAGCATGTTGAATAATCCAGCTTCTAGTGATCATGGGAAATGGGATAATCAGGCTGCTGAAGTGTTGAAACTGGTGAAGTATTTGTAGTGTGATATGCTGAGAAGACCTAAGCAGTAATGCTTGAGGATACAGTGAAGTCATGAAAGAATAAAAAGGAAAAGCTGAGAATGGTTGAAAGAGTCTGTTACAACCTGATGAATTGAACTGGGGTGGCAAGTTGGTGAGAAGTACCAGCCTTGCCTCATGGTAGGCTGAGCTCAGTGTTTTCACAATGCATAAAATGTCTAATTTGCAATGTATAGGTCTTAGGAAATGTAGCGTATGTTTTGTATGCATGTATGAAATGAAGGAGTCTGGCCCCTCTCCCCCAGGAAATAACTGTTTTTTCTTGGTGGAGGCTGAGGGAAAAAGGAAGGTGATGGAAATAATTTGTCAGGTTTGACTGAAGATAACTTCTGGTCAAAGCCTGTGAAGACAAAAGGTGGTAGAAGTAAACAATTGCTATTTTATTTACTCATTTTACTTTCATGTTAGAAGATGAATGCAAGAGGAAAGCCCATTCCTGCTCCGTGGTGGGAAGGGGTCAGAGCAGGGCGGTTGTTTCCGTACGAGCTTTGAGCACTAGCAGCTGTCAGTTTTCCAAGGGAGGTGTTGTGTTCCTGTCCTGGCTCAGCGGCTGCTCTGCAGTTCAGCTTCCTCAGGGCTACAAGAGGAATTGTGGATTGTGGCTGTTAAAAATCCATCCAGCAGGTAGTCTGGATTTTCTGAGTTGTAACCTGGTCAGTGTTGAGATTTCCACCTAGGCACTCTTAAATGAAACTTTCCTTTGAGATTTTGTTATAGGGAAAATGCATTATATGATACCAAAATAAAATGTAATTCAATGAAAAAATCTGAAAAAGAGTTCAAGAAGCAAAATGTTCTGTTGATGCTGTAAGTATATAGTATATTCCAGTAATGTTGAGAAGTCTACCAGGACTCAGTCATGTCTTTTTTTGTGTTTTACAGGTCAACTGTATTACTAGAGAGAAAGAGAGCTGTGGAAGAACTCAAGGTACCTAAAACATTATACTGCCTGAATTCTTGCTGTGTTCTAGTGTAACCATATTAAGGGGGAAGAGTGAATTGAATAGTGAACTGCCACTTTTAAAGTGGTTTTAATTAAAAACCACAGACAAAAAAACCCATCACAATAATCTCATTAATTTTGTGCAAAATACTTTTGTGGGATGAAGTTTTACCTCAGCTTTGGTGTGTTTACTAGAGTCTGAACAAAGCTGCATAATACTTGCTCTAGGGTATTGAGGTGTCCTGCAAGTTCCAGCCCCAGTGAGGTGGATATTCCCTCTTCGTTCAGTGGGGTACAGACACCAGCTGATGGTAAATGTCATCAAAGACAGTGAATGTGGTGCTTGCAGCTTTGATATTCTTCAGGGCAGTTAGCAGATTTTGCTAACAGCAGTTAACTGCCCTGTGTACAGCTCCTAAAGATGCAAAAGAACTGGTGTGAAGATGGCAGAACGTGAGCAGCAGCCTGGATTCTATAAGTTGGAACTGGGGCTTCTTTTATACATTTTTCAGACACTTCTGTTAATGATTTGCAAGTGTATCTATGGTATAGATAACATATATTGTGTTGTGGTCTTTATTTTTATAATAATAGGCAGCAAATACACTTACAGTGGAATATTTTAGGGATTTGAGTGCCTAGTCTCTTATCTGAAGTATTTTTTTGTCTACCACTCTTTTCAGTAGCTCCCAAGGTCTTTGTTAAAATAAGACAGTGTAATAACTTGCATTTTCATGTCTGTTATGTAACTAAAAAGACTATATTAAAATAATCCTGTTGCTAGCACTTGGATAGGGTTCTTTGGGGGGATTTTTCTTAGCTGGAGAAAGTTTTTCTCCTTTCTTTGCTGTGAAGTATTACCTGTGAGATGCTACACGTACCTTGCAAATGGAACTCTATGAGGAGGAAGCAAGGAAGAAGTCAAAATATTATCACTTCATCAAAATGGAAAGACAATGGCTTTTAGTAATAAAAGCTGATTTTGCACTTCTGTGCACTTCAAATTGAGAGGAGCTGAGCTGCCTTCTTCCACTAAGAGTGCATCAACGTGTTACTTGTGAGTAATGATGTAGTGAACTCTGGTCCTTTCTGTCCTGTTGATAATAAGTTTGTGTTGTTTGTAGCTGTGTAGGTTGCTTATGCCATACATGGAAAAGAAGTTTGCTTCAGAGGAGAGTACAGTTTATATAGAATTAATTCCTCAAATTTCTAGTATAAATACAGCTTTTAGAGATGAGTTACATCAGGTCTTTGTGATTGATGGAAAAAATAATGGGTGTTTTCTTTTTGTTTAAAGAGTGTGAGGATTTAAAAGAAAGGGCAGCACAACTTACAGTCCTGGTAAAAACAAAATGTGTTCAGTTCTTGACCTATTGGTGGTTCTTATGCTTACATTACAGGTGGTACAAAACTACTCATGTTTGTTATTTGGACAGAATTGAAAATATAGGAGAGCAAAAACTGCTGTCCAAGAGCAAAACCAACAGCGTTGTCACTTATGTGTTCATTGGTAATGCCTTTCATTTCAAGAAACTGGGTCGTTTCTTGGTCCTTTCACTTTTGATTTAAGATCCTTGAGATCACTGGTTCCACCTTTAAACTGAGGTCTTCTGTGATGCATGGGGTATTTAAAATACAAGATGTTTTCCTGGGACCTTGGGAGACTGCTAGACATGGAGCCCCAGTGTGGCTGCATTCCCTGCAGTGCTGGACTGGCTTCTGCAAGCTCCTGCTATGATGAGAAGCTGGCAAAAAGCATAAAAAGGAATTCATGTATAGCTGGAAAAAAGATACAAGGGACTCTCAGACATTTTATCTGGCGTCTCCAGTGCTGAAGGAGAGGCTTCTATCTCTTTGCTGATTTTAGACAAGGGATTTTACTTTTGACTTTTTTTACCCCTCACTGTGCATAACCTGTCAAATCCTTTTCCTGACACTTTCTCCCCTTCAGTCCTTGAGAAAGACTTCAAAAGAGATTTTTCCCAATTGCAAAAGGAACCAGGCATGGCCTTTCTTACTCACCCTGCATTGGAAGCATTGATAAGTAACATGTGGCTGGCTCCAAACTGCTGACTTTCCCAGCCATTTAAGAAAACACTGTTAGGAGTATGGCTTTAAAAGAAACTACAGGATTGTTCTCCCTTCTTTGCAATTGCTCTTTTGTGTAGTATGTCCCAAGAGGTTTTATTCTTTTCTGTCTGAAGCAGTGAGAATTCACTACTGTCTTTCTTATTAACACATACTGAAAAGAAATGTCAAATTTTTAAAACTTTTCCATATGGGAAAGATTTCTTTATTCATAATCTGTGTCACACTCTTTAAGTTGTAACTTTCTTTTTCTTTAATGCCTTTGGATCATCACTGTTTGGAAGTGCCCTAGCAGAAAGAAAAATATTATTTTTAGAACTTGAGACTGAGTAAGAGGAGCCTGGAATCGAAATCTACTGTCTTGCATAATTGCTTAAACCTGCTGCAGAGTTTGGCAAAGGTACAGACTTGAGAGGTTCTTTTCCATAAAATGTGGTTGGGTCTTCATCTTTAAAGACAAGGTGTGCCTGAGGACAGCCCTGGTCCTTTTAATAAGAGTTAAGCTCACTTGAAAGGAGAGGCTGAAGATGAAGAAGAATGTAACCTGGGGAGTTTTGAGCTTATTCAATAGCTCCAATCTGATGCATCTCATTATAGTGATGGGAGAATGTGGAAAAACAATTGCTTTTTTATTTCCTGCTCTAAGGAGTAATCTAAAAGTAAGTTGTAAAAAAATACAGTAAGTTGCAAGACTAACAAAAATCTGTTTTCCAATTTATCACCTGACTTGATTTTTCTTTTAAAAATAACAATAAAACCCCAAGCCCTCCCTGGAATATGGATAGTGTAGCTGTATTACCTGTAGCCATTTAACCTGATCAAATCAAATTCAACGTTGTCTCTTAGCTGTTGGGAAAGTTGCACTCACTTCATGTTGTCACACATGTTTTGTGTGAGGAGGGCTCAGATCCTGAACTATTAAAACGTTCAGAGAGCTTGTTTGGACTGTTTTTGAAAACATCTCACAGGAATCTGAGATTCAGCAAGTTTGTAAAGTTGATTTTCTTTTTTAATCTCTCTCAGATATGAAGCACATTTCTAAGATGCAGGTAGCATTACTCATTTAGTCTTTTAAAATCCCCTTATACATAGTACTGAGGAAGAGGTCAAAGTAGGGCAGAGCAGGACAGTTCCCAAAGTATTTTTACATGTTACCAGTGACTAAACCTTTTTTCTGTGCCCTACTGAAGTGTCATCCTTTAGTGTCCCATTCCCACCCCTGCACACACCCTGTTTTCAGGATGGCTGCAGCAGCTCTGCTGAAGGTCATGCTCCTAACTAGGCTGCTGTGGTGTTGATGGCTTTGAGCCCCTGGGCTTTCTAATCCTTGAGAGAGGCTAGATGTGTTTGTGGGGCTATTTTAAGCATGCTCTTGAGTGCTTTCCTCCCACCCTGCCCAGTGCATCTTTCAACATTCTCCATTCTCCAAACAGCCCTCACCCTTCCAGCCCATCAAGGAGGAATTGGGATGAACATTGGCTCAAAATCCCTTTATGCATGATGCTTTCTTGGGCCAAGCAAGGGAGAGTGTTTAAGTGCTTACTCCTGGATGTGCAGTATTTCATGCAAACATGGAAAGATTGTGTTCTCCATCTTCTGTCAGCTACCAGCCCTGATGGAACCATAATTAATCATCCTAGAAGCCTGGGGTCCTCTGGCTTTTGTCCCCTCTGAGCCCCATTGTCAGTGAACTTCCTAATTTTGGTCAGTTTTTAATTGGTGCTGTTTAAGTTGCCCAGATGTGGCTCACCAAACGTCAGTGTCTGTAGATAATCCTGTATGCAAGAATGATGAAACAGAGTATGTGACAGAAATGTGTGCATTTCTGCCTTAATTGCCTGTTTCCAGTAAATATTCATAAAAAGTTGTCTTGCAGTCTGATAACAAAGACAAAATTAAACACGAGTTTGGGTTTATGTACATTTCGTACAAATATGTAATCTGATGCCTTGTTCTCTAGTGAATCAATTTAAAGCTTTTTTTTATTCCTAGTATGAGAAGTTTCAATGCATAGAAGGCTGAGTCTTTGGTTTAATCTCACTAAATATTTGTAGTTGCAGACAGTGATATTTGTTCGTTCCATATCTGCAATCTGTGTTTTTCTTGTTTGAATTGAAAGGTAGTCATGTTAACTGTGAAGACGATTTGCAATTAAAGTCCTGCATTTGTTGGACTTTTCTTTCCTGTTGAGATGAAGAAACTCTCTGGAACTCAGTTCCTGTTTATTTGGCTGTCTCAACCTTGTCCTGTATGGATGTGACAACGGTGCTGTATCCCCTCCACTTCTCCAGCTTTCTCTGCTGGTGGTAGTGCTCATGCTGAACTGAGCTGTTCACTGTGGCCAGTTCATCAAAGCACTGGAGCTCTGCCCAGGTACTCATAACAAATGAAATAAAGCTTGGGATATATCCTGTGCAAGTTAAAGTAATCAAAGAGAAGTAAAAAAAAAATAATAAAAGGAGGTCCTGTTCAGCATTTCTATAGTTGTTGCCTTTCTCCTGAAAATCACTTGCTTTGTGTGTAGCTCCTGTTGCTTTTAGTACATATGTGAAAGAGCTGTGGGGTTGTTGGTTGTGTTTTTAATAATTATTTTAAAAAAACAATCATTTTCAGCATAGATTGTTGTTACAGAATAGAACCAGGTTCTCTGTAACCTCGGCACCAAGTGGTGATTGTCTTGTCTCAAAAGAGCCAAACCTAAAGTTTCCCTGGCATAAACAGAGTAAATTTGAGCACTTGTACTGCTTCTCTCACTGTGATGGAAAGCTGGAGTAGCTTATAAGTTGAGGATGAGGAAGATTAATAAGTAAAACAGGAAAACATCACCCTAGGATACTTCCAGAAGTGCTGCTATTTCCATGATCCATAGCAGTAAGGAATGCTTATCCAAATTCCTACAGCCTTTTAAAAGTGAATAGGGCGCTTGAAGCGACGATCCCCTTCCTCCTCGGACATGCTGCTAATCCCTGAGTTTGTACAGAATTTCTGTAGCTATTACTTTGGCTGTGGATTTAGGAAAAAGATGTTCCGGCTTTCCAAGACAGCACAGCTTTCAAAGGCTTTATTTCAGTTAAAATACTGAATTGTTGGTGCTGCCTTGTTTTTTTTTTTTCCTTTTGTCTTTTGCCTTTTTCCCCCCATGAGTGCCTGGAATGTGTTGAAGAGTTGGATTGCTCTTTGCCATTTTCCCTTTCCAAGGTCCCTTTTGTGGAAACAGTTTGCTGGCAGCAGATAAGTTTCTGTATCTCATTCCCTGTCAAATTCCTGAGTCCATGTGATAAAGAGTTTCATGGGAGGCAGGAGGAGGAAGAGGACAGCATTCATGTGAAGTCTCTGATTGCAGCAGGGAGCAGAGGAGCTTGGTGGGCACCTCCAGAAGGAATTGTAGGGAGTGTACATTGCCAGGGAGAGAAGCACTGAGCTCTGGCATTCACCACACAAAAACCTGTCCTTTTACAGTTGACACAAGAAGGCTGTTAAAAGTCGATAGTACAGATTGTTTTATCACATCCTGTTAATTATACATTGATGAAGAACAGCTCTGCAAAGACGAGCTGATGTAATTCTTCAGTTGCTTGTGACATGGCAATCAGATTTTCAGCTCATTCTGTGTGATGTTGGAATTAAAAACTGGACATGCTATTCAAAATGACAGACTGGTATATTTTAAATGATCAGGCTTATAACTGCAAGAGAACAGTTCTACCTTAAAATTAAATATTTTTTCCAAAAGGTAAACTCATTCTATTTTGCTAGCATTAGAGCTGTTAATGAAATGGCTTTGAATATGTCTCTCTACATCTACCACAGTGTACTTAATTTTTTTTAATTGTTCCCTGGCTTAGGAATAAATCTGTCCCTGATGCCTTAAAATTGCTGAATCTTTGTAAAGCCTAAAAACCCCAAATGTGGCTAGATGTGTATTAGCTCACCATTGTGTCTTTACTATGGAGATTGTTGGATTTTACCTGGTTTGGCTTTATTCATCAGCTGAGTAGAATGAATGAAGAATATGTACTTTAAAACTGGATTTTTTTTTTTCTAAAGTAGTTTTTAACCTTGAAACTCACCCACTCAATACCAATTTAACTTCAGCAACAGCCTGTGGATTTGTGATTTTCCCCCCCTTCACTTTCTGAGCTGTGTTCTGAAATTATAACATTCTTAGCAAATGTTGGTATGTAAAAAGTCAGGTTTTTGTTTTCCCTCTGCTGAAGCTGGATTTGTATAACGCCTTAACCGTTCACGTGTAGTAACATGAAGGTTTTCTCTGTCTGCTAATGAACAATGAGTCTTCATAGAAAAGAGCCTGTTAAATGTGGAAGTGTAAGACTTGGTTTTGTTGTGGGTCAGGTTAAAACAAACTCAGTCAAGTTCTTTGCAGCTGATGCTCCCTTAATTCTGCTCCGTTTGCAGAGCTTAGGCTGCTAACTAAGACTTGCCAACACTCAAATCTCTGCTGGTTATCAGTGTGGAGTGCTAGGAACTGTGATTTGTGTTGTGTCATCTTAGGCTGAGGAGAGTCTTGGTTGAAGGGGAATGGGATAAAAACAATCACTAACAAAGCATGAAAGTCTGATTTCTTTGTGCTCCACGTTCAGGAACAGTTTTGCAGTGGTTGCAAGTTGCTGCTAATGCTCAGTATCTGTACTTTAACATAGAAATACGGCAGGTTTCATGTCAAGAAGTTCAGTTTGAAGCTTATCTGTGTCAGTAATTGGAGTAGCCTATAATTCTCTTAAATTTTAAATTAAATTTAATCACTTTTTTTGACTAATAGTGCAGCTGCACAAATTGGTGAGTGAATTGCTGGATGAAATGTGTTTATTTTCCATGTAAATGGACCATTTATACTTGATATAGGCTGTTACTTTAAATTGAGTTAATTCTTCTAATAAGCTAAAGCAGTCAATCCCTCAAATATTACAATTAAACAACAACAAAACAAACCCATCTGCATTCTGTTTGCGGTCTTTGAGTATGTGTTCCTTAGAAAAAAAGTTTTGAAATGCTGTAACACACAAGAATACCAACAGTGGTTATACTACATTGAAATTAACACCTTGATGTTTGGGGCAGCAACCTGCTACCATGAAGGTGTGGAAGGAAGCAATTTTGTGTTTCCAGAGCCTGTGGATACAAATCTCAAGCTTGTTGAAGGCAGTGACTTCCCTGGGGGACTGAGCAGTGCAATTTCCCTGCCAGCCTTCTGCCTTTGCTAGTCATAAAAATGAGAATGCTTGTTATAAGGAAGTTAAAGCCTGCAGGTAGTAAAGTGGCTTTTTAAAGCATGAATTAGAAGTTGGATAAAATATATACCCATCTATTGAAGACTTCAAACTTTTTGTTGCTGCTACTTTTTATTTTTAAGAGACAAGGAGGGTTTATAGCAGGATTTCGGAATCTCTTAGCAACAAGGAACCATCTTTCAAAGAAGATTTTGCTGAAGAAAATAAAAGGGGAAAAAAAGACTCTCTCACAAATTAAATTTTAAAGTATAATAAGTCTGGCCAAAAGTTATTCTGAGAAACAATTTGCTAAAGATACCAGAACCGACAATAAATCCTTTAAATTGAATCCTTTCAAGTACATCAGGAATGAACATCCTGCCAGACAGACTGGAGAGCTGATAGATGACTGAAGTATAGAAGAAATACATGGTGAAGATAAGGCACAGAACAAAAGCTAAATTATTTTTATCCAAGTCGACTTTCCTGAGAGATTTTAGGGCAGAAACTTCACCTTGTAGGTCATATTTTGAGAATTGGTCTCAAATTGAAATGTTGGTAAAAAAGATTTTTTAGAACATAGAAGAAAAAAGTAGCAAATTGCCAGGAGTAGACACCATTTGCTCAAGAGAACTTACAGTAACCACCAGTGAAAACATTGATCTGGCAGCTGTGATTTTTGCTTAAAATGGCTGCGAGATCAGAGGCAGGAAGACAGACAATTCAATGTATTAAAAGCATTCCAGGAATAGTCAGGGTACCACAGACCTGCAGGTCTGTACAGGCAAGGTGCTATGTTTCGTTAGGAAGAAAGACCACAAAATTGGTAAATGCGTGGGCAAAAACTTACCTCAGGATTTGAGGGAAGTACTCATGTGCATTTCAGAGAGATGGCCTTTAACCTTGGCATGGGACATGCAGTTATTTAGGTCTCATTTTCCTCCTCTTCAGCTTGCAGAGTTGAACTTGCTGTTGGTTTAAATGAAAAAAAAATAAAATCATTTGCTCTGTAATCCTATGACTTTTTGAAAAATGTATTTATTTAACAGCCAGGAGTAGAATACTATACCACAATGTAGATTTGTGATAAATTAGATGGACCTCAATGAATAACTGGATTATAGGAAACAGTGGGCTGAAATTAACTGTACTGCCTCAAGAACACTAAATGACATGTATGTAATAAAAATCTGTGACTGCTGAGGTACATTAATTTAGATGTGAATCTTTAATTTTGGTCAAGTTCTGACCACAAGATGTAGGTGAAGCTTAGTTTGTGGTAAGTGTGGCATTGTCAGTAAGTAGACTCCTATGAAGTCTGCCAAGTCTAAATTTTCTCCTGTCTTTGTATGTGATCGGCACTCATCAGATTGAATGTTTGAGACTGTTTTACATTGCTGATAACACACACTTCTTGATAAGAAGATGCAAAATAAATAAGGTAAGTGTCATCTTGGCATCGTACCAGCTTTAGGAAAAAAATACTATTTGGACTAAAAGTGGCTTCAAGCTTTTTCATGGCTAGAGCCTCTTTAAGATACTTAAAGATGGTGAAAAAGCTTTAAAGTGAAACTGATTTATTAGACCAGCCACAAGGCCCTCTCCAGCATCTGTCAGCTTTATACCAGTTTTGTACCCAAGAATTACAAAATGACCAAAGGTTATCAGAAAGGTCAGGTTACTTCCACGGGAATATTTTCTTTGACCAAATCGTTCCCTTAGGCTTTGGGAATATACACTGAAGATAAATTTATGTTGTTCTCTTTCAAGTATAACACATGACGTTTGCACCATTGCTATTTTGCACCTGTTGTGTCATATGGAAGAAAGCATATGTTTGTAGGTGGGTACTGATAAGCTTGTATGATTTAGAAAAGTATTCCAAAATTCTCTCATCTTTACCATAACTTAGTATTGCGTGTTTGTCATGAGTCATGCCGATTCAACCCTGGCTCATCTAACTGTCATGTAAGGAGGGGAGCTTAAATCAGCTTTCACAAAATACATTTCAGTGCAGTATATTCAATACATTTCACTGCAATAAACTCTTTATTGTAGTGGGCTGATGGATTCAAGGGGTTTGTTGTTGGCTTTACTCCACTTTCAGCATGAACCATTGAAGGATTTCTAGTATAAAGGAGCGCTTTGTTTATTTACATGTCATGCTAACATTGAGATGTAGAGACTCTAGTACCACGTTGATGTTGACAAGTGTGAGTTGTGCAGTGCATTTGCTAACTTTTTGGCTCATTTTTCTTTCTTGACAGCAACAGTAAAATACAGAAGACAGTGTTTGGGATGCACATTAGCTTCAAGCACTTACTGAGAATGAGGGGAAAAAAAGCCTTGTCATTACTTTAAAAATCATTTATGGAACTTGCTAAACACTATTTTCTATTAAACTTGTTTCCTTTATAGTCTCCACAGATGAACATTTTTGTAGTCAAATAAATTTGTATTTTGATTGTAAACCAAATAAAATATGTCTGCTACCTTTCCTCTGTTCCTCCTTCCTTCACTTTTCTATACCCTGTTCTGTTCTCTACATGTTGAGATTTTATTGCTTTATATTTTTTAAGGAATTGGTCATATATTTTAACTTAATGATTGTTATGTTGGCAGCTCTTGCACTCGGTATTTTGAAACCTTGTTTGTGCCTGGTGACAGTTTCTCACAGCATATTTTAGTTTACACTCGCACTGTTGCCAGATCTTGGGATGTGCTTGGCACTGCGAGGTTCTCATTTTATACTGTGTTGTATCTCACTGCTGAGAATTAGTCTGTAATATGTGTTCTTCACTTGGGCAATGTAAAAAAGACCTCTGGTTGTGAGATACATAGGAAAGTGTATTACCCATTGTGCACGTGAATTACAAGAATTTAATGAATAGGGTCTTGTTTTTAAATCTGCCATTTGGTTTTTTTTCCCCTGGGCTAATAAAATAGTTAAATGATCTCTTCCTTCGTGCTCGTTCTGTCTTGCCTGTAGCTTGTCAGTGTTTTAGAGCAGCACGTGCCTTGCATAACTCGAGATCTCTGCAGTATCAGTGCCTGCCTGTGGACTGTGTGCCTCTGTTGGAACCACTGTAAGTCTGTGGCACAGCCAATGAAGTCTAGATAATTACTCACTTCATGCCAGAGAGAGCTTAATTAGACAGTGAATTCAAATGGTGTATAATTATCTAAAGTTAGGCAGAAAGAATTGCACTCTAGGACCTAATGGTTTCACAAACACAGATGCTGAACATGAAGATGTTAAGTTTCAGTACTTAGTACATAATATAGATGATAAATGAAAACTTACTTTAGGACTTAGGAATTTTTCTTTCAAACTGGGAACTTTTAGACATTGAGCAACTTCATTCCTGATTCACTTCTCGGAGAGAGAAGAACTTAAGTCATCCCAAGTGTCTCACAAATTATTTAACCGTGAAGTATGAACTTCTCTGGCAAGTTCAGATGGTGCTATTTATCCTTAACCATTATGTGATGTGAGCATTTCTAGGCACAATCAAACAACTTCCATATTTCAGTAATGATTCCAGCAAATGTGATAGGTCTTCACATTCAGCGTAAGTAAAGCAATTTGCATGTATTACACTGTATTACAGTGAAAATTAGGGACTTTCTAACCCCCTTTTGCATCCTTTTAGTGTGAAATTCTTTGCTGTGTATCAAGTCTGAGAGGTGTGCGCAGCTAAACCTCACTGTTACTCACCTGTAATTCTGGCTTGGGACATAAGTGGTATGTGGGCTTGGAACCCTCTCTGCATCTAATTTTAGCCTTAGTGGCTAAAATTTATCTCCAGCTTGAAGCATCATGCCTAAATTTAGATGGTACATCTTTAAGAGCAGAAGAATTGTGGTTTATTTCTGGGATAGATCTCCATGCTTTTAAGGAATACATAGATCTTGGACGGGTTTGTTTCACAAGAGAGAATTTTGCTCTGCAGAAGAAGTAGCAAACAGAAGAGACAAGTCAGTGAAGAGTTGTGTTTAGTTAGCCACTTGGCATATGTGCGCTTGCAAGATTCACTTGAATGATTTCTATTTGTAGTGCTCAGCTGAGTTCTACTGATGCAGTGAAACTTACTTCTATCACTGTTAACATCTATCAGTATTTTCACAGCCTTCTATCAAAATATTGCTGAAAACTGAGCCTGAGAAACAAATTTGAGATCAATGACTAACACCCATTCTAGTTAGTATGGCTGGAGGGAGAATAATTTTTAAGCTACATAATTTTTTAAGGCATCTGCAACTCTGTCACCATCCCCTATTTTTCTGTGATAGCTTCCATTGTGAGGTAGGCTAAAAAAAGCCTTTAATTCTTCTGGGATTTTTAAATATTTCTTCATGTTCTGCTGTTTAAAAATACCTTTATCTTGTAGTGTCCAGTATTTAGCATAAATAGGATATTAAGAAATATAATTATTTGCACTTCTGAAAAGAATGGTCTTGGGAAGGTGGCCTATGTTCTTTGGAGGTCTTGGAATTGCTCAGTGTGGTGTGCTTGACTGATCACCTCCAGAAACTTTCTGTGCATGTTTCTAATATGTGAGAAAGCCAGGTTTTGCTGTGGCAGACAATAAGCAGTGCAGGAAATCATCCCCCAATGGATTTGCCCAATGATGAGTAGATAAAAATGAAATTGTGGGAAGAATGATGAGTGCTGTTCTTGCTTTCCAGCAGCAGTGGAGTTGTTCCTGCAGCAATGTAGTGAGATTACATGCAATCTAAATTGTGCTATGCTTCTGATTTAAAAATGTGCTGCTTCTGTTTACCCTTTGTTGAGTCATTGGTTCCAAGAGAGAAAAAAGGGATGGTATTTTAAGCCGTTTGTACAAATTCATATCTTCCAGTCAACCACAGGATTTGGATTTTCTTTTCTTGGGAAGCTGTAAAGTGCTGAAAGTCCTCTGCTTTTCTGTTTTCCAAATGATAATACTGCATGCTTATATAATGCTTGTTTTGGAGATTATACCAACCTTCCAGAAACATAGCTCTAAACTTTAGAGATTCTTTTTTGAAAATGTAATGTTTAAATATTTCATCAATCTTGTTTCTTAGAAGGATATTTTTCTAACATTGATTTTATTAATGCATGGACATGATATCACGGTTTTATTTCTGCAGAATGTTTTTCTTTCCACACATTTGGACACAAGCATGTAGTTTTAGCAGACTCAGTTTATTCAGCAAAATACACAATCTAGGTACTTCATTGCTTTTTTTGTAAGGGGAATAGTCCTGTGATAGTTACTTCTTACTAAGGTATTAGTCTTGAAAACAGTCAAGTGAAAATACTTTCTTATTCGTGTCATTCTTTTGAATACCTGTGCAGTTTTGAGGGGATTAAGTGCACCATCCAATGAAAAGGTGACTTGCTGCTACTAAAAATCAAAGGAGCTATTTTTGGCTGGTGGTGTTGGAGCTGAAGAAAAAAATGCCAATAATATATATTAGAATTGTTTTGCTGTGTGTGGCTTTACCCAGCAAGAAGGAATCAGTTTGGAATTTTTAAATGGGGACTGGCTTGGATTAACAGACGGGAAAAATACATGTTGTGTTGAGTTTTTAAATGTATTAGAGGAAAAAATGAACTGTTCATGTAAACTGTTGAGTGGGATGAAATTTCCAGGGTTCAGCAGGGTGAGGTTTGTTGATGGTATCCCCCTTTTATATACTCTGTGCCTTTCCTGAAATCCCAAGGGAGGCATGAGAGGATTTCATGCATAGGAAAGACTCCAAAGGTCTGAACTCTGCCTTAAGTTCTGGGACTACAGGGCTGCAAGCATTGGTGAGATCACTTACCAGTAAGTAATAATTTCTCACCAATAAGTCTAACTCTAGAATGGATGCAGCCAAGTCTCTATAGCAACTTGCCGGGAAAGTGTGATCCCAAGTGAAAGTAACAGCTTTGTAAAGTGCCCCCACATCTGCCTATCTGATGTCAGCTAAGGTAAAAACACCTTGGCAGAGCTGATATAGACTTGCAGCTTTCTGAGCGCATCCCACCTTGACTGTGCCAGTGATGGTTGTGTCCTGCATGCTGAGCCTGGCTTTGCTGGCAGCTCCACGGCCTCCCTCTCCCCCAGATAACTTTATCCTCATAACACAGATACTCAGCGCTGCAGCCTGGATTTCATTTCTTCCCCTTGAGCTCGGTGTGATCTCGCGCGCATTCCTGACGCGTTACCAGCAGCCCACATCTCTGAAAGTGCTGTATCGGCTTTCAGTGGCCAGGGTCCGAGGGGAAACAGCCCAGTTCCTCCATGCACACACAGCTGGGCAGTTGTGGATGGAATTAATTGCTGATATGCACTGGGCTGTGTTTTTCTTCTCTTGTCATTTCCTTTGCAGCTGTGAAAGGCAAGGTTTTAAGGCTTTGAAAACAGCGCAGACCTTCTCAGTGGGAATAATGTAACAGTACTGAAATATATCTGTAGATTAGGATTTGCATACGAAGTAAAACCTCCCCTAAGCTGTTACAACCAGCACTGTTGACGTCAATATTCAAATTCCAGGTGCATCTTGCAAAAATTAATTTCTGACTTTGGACTTCCAGCTTGAGAAAAAAATCTGTTTGAGGAGATTTGATTTTCTGAAAGCAGTAATCATTGTTTTCTGAACATAGGAGTCTGAAGCTGAGCGTTGAAAGCAATCTGTTATGAAAATGGTTGTCTTCCCTGTACATTCTTGGAGCTAATTTATAAAATGGGCTGATGCTGCTTTAGCCAAATGTGAAACAGTCAAGTTGCTGAAAGTCATGTTCCAGGCCAGCAGTTATGGGAAATTTATCACAGGGTTGGAAAATACATATGTTATCAACAGGGCTGCGTGTCTGCCTCGAGGCTTCACCCAGCCCATGACAATCCAAAAACAAACCACCCATCACAAATGAAAAAATGCTGTCAAAAGTAGATTCTAAGCCCTAATGCTGTCAGAAGCTGCAGCATGCTGGGCTTAGCTGTAAAATCAGTGGAAAAATGTGTGGCACCTATTGTTGAAGATAATATTTTGAGAGCTTCCAGTGTGAAAGTACAACAGATATTTTTTCCCTTGTTTATGAAACTGGTTTAAATGCGCTTTTGTTTTATGGAATTGCTACACCTTCCCTACTAGTAGGCTTATGTTGCCATGCAGTTTACTCAGGGGAAGATCTCTAAGCTCTTTTGCCAAAATAATTACAACTCTCATAGGTATTTTACTAGTATGCAATATTTGCATACTGTATATTTCTAAATAGTCTCATAGCTAGAATGGATTGTTTAAACAAATGCTTGAAAAAGGTTTTGTTGTTTTAAGACCTGGTCTTAATAACTAAACAAATGAAGTTGTACAAATATGCTGAAAATGTCCCCACTAGCTTGGGTTGTGTAACTCCTTGTACTGTATGATGAGTATTTCAAAGGTCCCACTGAAACCAGGGCCATTATTTGTGGTAAAAACTGTGCAGAGTGAGAAAGGGCTGACAGACCAAGATCGTAATAAATAAATAAATAAATAGAAGTTACTCAACTCTTGAAAGGAGCCAAACTTTCAGTCTCAGCACCCACATCAGCCAAACAATTGCAGGGACTGCTGGAGAGAGCTGTGGGATTGTACTTCCAGCAGATACAAAGGAGTGCATCCTTACATCCTAGTTTTTCAGCCTTCCATGCAAGGGATTTCCGCTGCGACCTTGTCTGTCATAGCTAACAGCACACAAGGGGACACCAGCCCAAGTCTGGCTCACATGATATGCAGGAAGTTCAGCTGTAGTAATCTGATTGTAAATCTGAGCCAGAGAGTCAGTAACTCAAATCATGGCTGTTACTTCAAAGAACGAAGGTTGCCTCCTTGAAAGGCTTCTAGTTTTTATAGCTATACAAAAGTTAACTATTACATAAGTTGCATGTTATTAATATGCATATATATGTTCATATTTTATTATAAATATACTTGTGTCATAGGCACCCTGTTCCATATCTGTCATACTAAGTACTTTTTTGGCAGGTAGCAGAAGTTATGGAAACAATTAAAATTCCTGTGCAACACTGGATTACTTATTTATTTGGAAGAGTGGGTGTTGTTATAGGGAGGGGAAAAAAGGCAGATCTCTACTTCAAAACCAAAGAGTAAAAGCATTCTGGAGTGGTTTTGCCAGAAGGTCTTTTTGTCAATTTGTGTTTGGACAGATAGGTCTGAGTATCAGGAATAGAGTTGTAGGGTTTGCACTCTGGTGTATCTTGTTAGTAAATATTTAAGGAATTATAGAGCTGCAGTTGTTTTTATGGCCAGTAACCAACTGGTGATCCTTTCAAGGCAATAAACAGTGTATGAGAACAGTGTTCTTAATTGCCCCGGCGTGTAAGAAGTTGTTAAAGTTTAGAAACTGGTTGTTCTCTGTTCTGCCTTCACTTTAATCTAGTGCCTGTCTGACTACGAGATTAAGAGTGGCAAAAAAATCCAACTGACTTTAAGGAGCTCATATAGGAGCTGGGCACTTTAATTTCATCCAACAGTGAGTATCTTGATCCAGACTGTCTGCACTGTGTTTTCTTGTGGGTTACATGACAGGTTGGTGGCATAATTTGCTTTGCAAACCTGTAAATGAGTTCATGTTTGTGAATCTTTTAGCTGCGGTTTCTTTCTCCACCCTTTTCTCATGAATAAACTTGAAAAATATTTAGGACAAGATTTCTCTGGACTCCCCACGTCTGATGGTATCTTTCTTAACTGTGGTCTTTGTATATATGTACTTCTAAAACAATTGGGAGGTGTGGTGCAGTGTGCTTCCTTGGAGGGAGGAACACTCTTTGTAAAGATTACTGATCTGTGAGAAGAGTCAGCTACAGAAAATGCTGAAACTAACGCTGTGGCTGGGAGGAGTCTGTGCCTCTGGTTTTTACCTCCCTTTGGGTTTTGCCAGTGACTTTCAGCAGGGGAGTGTTTGGTCAGCTGTGGTGTAACACTGAAAGGATTCATGTCTTCCTGACAACTACATTTATCAATATAGTAATAAGTGCAGTGTCTTAAGCAACCACCTGACTGCTACATGAAGAAATTGTACGCAGTTGATAAATACTTCAGATTGTCCTGTATGTGACTGACAAGCCATAGTTGACTAATGAAATACAGAACTTGGCAGTACTAAAGCTGGAGACATCGTTGAGTGAACTTTGTGTAAGAGTGGGTTCATTCAATAAAAAATAAAAGGAGCATTTAAAGAGCCTTTTATTCCTGTCATAAAGATGCTTTGTACTATTGCAGTTGTGTGTTTGAAAGAACGGTTGGAGATGGATGCTGCAGAAAGTTGTCTTGTAATTCGAGTGTCTTCTATTTGACACCAGCATGATTTTTGTCTTCGGTGTTGTGACATGACTGGTGAGTTACAGTTTCTGTCTTTGAATGTAGCTTCCCAGTGTACCTAGTATCATGTATCCATAAATTTGTCTGTTAGCATTGGTTATTCTGCATATTATGGGATGGGTTGGAGTTTGTTAGACCAAGATCGGTTTTTTTTGGGTTTTTTTGGGTTTTTTTGTTGGTTTTTTTTTTTCTTTTTTTTTTCTTTTTTCTTTTTTTTTTTTAAGAAATGAGATCTGATTTTGTTTCTGCTTAAGCCAAGGAGAACGCCAGACTCAGTAGGACTGGGCTCAGAGTTTTGAGTGTTTGTTGGCAGCTAAAGCAAGCACAGCCACATGGGGCACAGTGCTGATTCTGCTGTGCTGCAGTACCATGGGTCCCTGTACTTTTGAGGTTTTAAGTCTGTGAAATAAAATAAATCAATTATATTTTGGTTTGTGGTTGAGTTTGGTTTTGGGTTGTGTTTTTGATTGTTGTTGGTTTTGGGGTTTTTTATAGGTAGGTAATCTTTATGTGTTTTAACACGTGGCTCTAAAACAGCTCATTACTGGTCACACAGTTGCAGTAATTGTTGCACTGTAGTTCCTCATCTCTCTTTACTGTATCAAAGTAGTTCAACTTCTGTGAGTATGTGTGCTAATGGGTTTTTTATCATGTGTGAGAGTAGTAGCAGACTAGATATTCTCCCATATTAGTCATTTCAGTCTGATAGATAATAGAGAAGTCTATTCTCATTTAAAGCTATAGCAGAGTGCATGAGGCAGCCTTCATTCATGTATACTGCAATTGTATTGAATTTCTTTGATTACATCAGATTTTTAAATCACATCAGAATCAGATTGTTATGGTAAAGGAATGACCAACTAGTTGTCTGTTAAATTCAGTTTCCTAGTATCCAAAAGCATACGTGCACTCTGGCCAAAGGAAAAAAATAAAGAGCTACGTACCCATGTATTTTAAAATATATAAATTGGGGAGAAGAGATGAACAAAAAGCTTCTAAGTGTCAGTAGATTAATCACGCTTTCATCATGGAATGAAGGTTTTTCTTAAACACAGTTTTGTGATATGCAGTATTAATCCCAAAGCTTTATGCGGGCAAGCAGAGCTTAGCCTAGAAGGCAGATACTGAGTTCTGGCAGTAGTTTTTTTGCATTGTTTCCACATTCTGGCACTCCACTCCATTTCCTCGCCTCACTGAGCACTGAAAGGGACATAAATTGACATAACTAGATTTTTGTGACTGGGGCAAGGGAAGCAGCCTGAAAGATAAACTTTAACCTGTCATCCTGTCAACAAATTTGCATTGTTAGAAAAGTAAGAATTTATATACCGTGGAGTCAAGAATAGCATGTAGGGACAATGCATTAAGATAAAGTGCATATCTGAAGTTATGTTTTTTTCCTCCTAAAAATAGAATCTAAACATCCCACTGTCTGAGTTGCTTTTCCATTAAAAAATTTACTTTTCCATTTTTCTGTCATAAAAAAAGCTTTGAGTACTCTCACTGGCCTAAAGCAAGGAAGTCTGAACTATGACAAAAGTTAATGGAAGTAAAAAAGTAATGGAAGAATTTGTACTGTGCCTGTAGTTTTGGGACTGCTAGCTTCTCTTAGCAGTTTATACTATGTCTTGAGCATGCTACAGTTCGGTTATGCAACCTTGGGAAGTTTCTCTCCCACGGAATGCACTGTTCCTTTATTAAGGCTAATGGGAGTCATGTGTTTGTGTCAGTGGGAAAGCAGACCCTTAAAAATCTTTCTGGTAGATTTGGTGGAAACAGAGCTCACGTTCGTTATTGCTGTTCAGGGCAGTTGGACGTCTCATTAGCGGAATGTTAATGATGTTCAGTGAACTTCATTATTGGACAGGAGGATGTGGTGAAAATATAAAACGAGTGGCTTTTCAATCTTATAATTTCCTGTATTGTTGCATTAATTTCTGCCTGTTGTGTCCTTTGTCCCATCCCAGTACTTACACATTGTTACCTGGAGTCTGGATGTGATGCTGGGGGTGCTTCAGCCCTGCTGTCGGGGCTCTCTGCCCTGAGCCCACGCAGTGGCTCCCCTCCCCTGGGAGACTGACAGTAGCAACCATTAGATTTTCAATCCTTCTGCAACCTCAGGCAGGAAGCAGATTATAAACATCCAGCAGGTAGGAGCCCGATTTTAGCCATGGGACTGTCAGTGCAGTAGCTTTACAGTGACAGCTGAGTGCAGAGGGAGCAAACGCGGCTTTGCACAGCCCCGCGGGGAAGATGTGGGTGAGACCCACACCATCCCTTCACTGGGCAGATTTTCCCCCACTAACAAAAATAAACCCCCACGTCCCCGCCGAGCCGCGGGATGGGCTGGCCCCGACATGAGGCCGAGCCCTTGGCTGGCAGTGGGAATTCGCTTACCCTCGGAAAACGCGGCCTTTCGTTTTATCTCGCTGAGGCAACCGCAGGGGAACAATGGGTTATTAGAACGTTGGAACAACACGGGCTTTGAGTGACCCCCGCGTTACTGTGTTGTGCAGGCGAGGCTAAAAGGAGAGATTGGCTGCCCTCAGAGTTAATTTGGCAGCTGCTGCGAGGGGGCCTGGGCCGGTGGTGGGTGTGAGGTGAGGGTGGCCAGGGAGCAGGGAGGGCTTCCCCTCAGGGCCGTCTCTGGGAAAGGGAAAGAAGTAAACACTAAACCGGAGAGCTGGCAAAGTTAAAAGTGTTCGGTTTGTTTTCTCTTTCTGGTATAAAATCTGTTTCCCTTCATTCTTCAGCTTCTAAGACAGAGCTGTTGCATTGCTGATTTTTGTTACTGACAGTAAAAGTGGCTGGAAGTGGCTGAATGGCAGGTGAAGTGTCCGGTCACAGGCAGAAAGGTGCTGACCTCCCCGGTTCTACATGGAATGGCAGGGCAGGCTTTCACATCCCATGCAGGGTCCAAAGACTTTGATCTTAAATGTAGCCTTTGAAGGTGTCATCCTCCCTGAGGGTTGTCTCCCTGAAGCTGTGCACATCCATAAGTAATTAGGTAGATTATGCCATTGATATCTCAGAAATTAGAGTCCCAGAATCACAGAATAGACTGAGTTGAAAGTCCAGTTCTTAGCCCTGCAAAGAATCATCCCCCACAATCACACAATGTGCCCAAGAGCATTGTCCAAGCATTTCTTGAATTCTGTCAGATTTGGTGCTGTTATCACTGCCCTGAGAGCTGTTCCAGTGCCCAGCCACTCTCTGGGTGAAGAAGCTTTTCCTAATGTCTAACTTGATGTACTAAAAATTTTTTTTTTCAGAGGTATAAGGAATATAGAGCAATGTTTTGACCCACAAACAAGGTATGTTTCAGGTATGTATGCTGCTGGTCTTAAACGTGCACTTTTATTAGAAGCGCTCATATTTCAATGCTGATAAAATATGTCGAGCTACAGAGCGGCTATGAATTTTGAGAAAATCCAGAAGGGACAAAATATTCAGATGTTTGCCAGTAGCAATACTCCTCTTTTGTAAGGCAGAAACCAGTTTTTTACACTTACACGCATACCCCTAACAACAAAAAAAAAAATCACCCCTCCTGATGACACTTCATTGTCCTGGGTAGAATTTTCCTGCCTCCGGGGCTGAAAGAGGAGCCCATCCAGTGACTTATTTGTAGGTCAGTTGGTCTTTCCATTATGAGAAATAACAAGGTGATGAAACTAGTTTTATCTTCTGGACTGCTGTACCTATTGCATGCTGAGATTTTATGTGTATTTTTTAATGTGTTTTTCTCAAAGCACATAATAATGAAGAATTGTGGCATCCCCTTCCTGGGTAATTATCTACTCAATATGCAAATGTATTCCCAATGCCCTGAGCAGAAGCCTGCTGGAAGCCTCCCAGTCAGTCCTCACTGAGCACTTCCTACATTGCATCTGAGAGTCCAGAACCAAAGACTTTGCTGTCAGTTTGGTGAAGGCTAGAGAGGCTCTCCATGAAGGAAGAAATATTTAGTAGTTATGATGTGCACATATTTCTCTCTTTTTTTTTTTTCCTTTTTTATCAGTTGGGGAAAAACAAGTGGTGGCAGCAGCTGTGCCATGTGAGCGAGTGTGTCATGAGCCTGCTGGGCAAGGCATAGTGAAGGGCATTATTCCTCTGGGAGGTTGGCACTGGCCATGGCCCTCCAGAGTTGCCACAAAGGATTTTCTGTTCCACATCTAACGCAACAAGCACATTCATATGTTTGCAGAGGGTTTCCATGGAAACCGTGTAAACTGTGATGCTGGCAGACAGAGGCAAAGGTTATACTATTGTAGAGGCCCTTTTGTGTTCTCTTTAAATGTTTCAGGGCAGCTATATTTCTTAACCGATACTCTGAGCCTGTGCAGTAATTTGTTCAGTTTTTTTGTTTGTTTTTCCTCCTTTTTTTCCCCTCTTGTCTTTTTCCTGGTTGTACTGAGGAGGTCAGATGAGATGCAAGAATAACAATGAAAATGTGGTTCTCCTTTTTTTTTTTTTTTTTTCCACATGGGATCACTTGAGTGTCATTATTTGAATTGACTTATCTTTCTGGTAGTGGTAATGATGCAATTAGAAATGGAAGAAGAGGGTACCAAAAAAAAATTCAACCCCTGTTAGTACATTTCTAATTTTTCTTGAGTTCTTTTATTGCTCAGGTAGAACTAACTTGGGTCATTGCTCACTGGCACTTGGGGAATTTTGCATGCTGGTCTCCTCCCAGAGCAATGAACTTATGCTGTTTATAGATACTTGTTTTAACACTGGCTAGCCTTTAGTATGCTTTGAGGGTTTATGCTGTTTTTAAATTTATCCTACAAATTTAAATTTCCAAACACGCCTATTGCTTTGTTCATGTTTCAGGAAGTACTCTCACCATGGGCACAAATGTTACTTATTAAGAAAGAAAATTATTGGCTCTTTTATAGGATTATCCAAGTTCCCCTTTGATTGTCCATGTTTGCAAAATTATGCTTGTGCACAGCATCAGCTTAATTTATATGAGAGGTTATTTTAAATGTCTGAATCTATGTCTGGGCTCATGCTGCAGGTCAGAGAGAGGTCCAGGTACTGCTTGTTCACCTGCTGCTCTATGAAAATGAGATCTTACCTGATCACGCTGTGTATGTATTCATTCCTGCCACTTAACTTTTGAACCTGTTGGCTACTTGAAGCCAAACTTGGTACAAAGGTAAAAACATAATTTTCTTGTGCTTTATAGAAATGGATGTCTGGTTAAACATGTAGGATTTTAATGCTGAGCAGCATCCTCAGTGCTTGAAGTACAAGTTGCTCAGTCCCTCTGATTTTAGGATGCTGACTAAAAAAAAAGTCCAGGTTAAGTGTAGATAATTAATTGAACTCGATCACACGTTTGCAGAATCAAGAGACAATTTAAGTTCTCAGTTTTGAACACTAAAACATACTTTGCTGTAAAAAGTACAAAAACCTTTTGGGTGTATAAAATATTATGATCCTAGATAAACAAGTATCATTGAGGCATTGTGTTTCTGAACTTGTGCAAGTGCTGTCATAATTACACAAGGCAGCACTTAGTAATTACTTTTCATGGATACAAGAATGAAACAGCCAACTTGGAGAACTTATTGTTGTGAGTGATAGTTTCTAACAGAGAATGAAAAGGTGGAATGTGCTGTTAGCTCAGGATGGCTGCTGATTTACTTTTGGACAGCCAGGCATGCCCATGATCTGCTGCACCACACCAGGAGCAGCCAGGAAGGGATAACTTTGTTTGTTTACTTATTTCTCATGTTTTACTATTTATATATCAGATGTATAATTATTAAAAGCTTCATATCCAGTGTCTCCTGAATGTGACAGTTAAAAATAAATTCAAAAAATATACCATCCATTTTAGTCTAGAAACCACTGGTCTTCCAGTCCAGTATCACACAGCTACAAACAACATGTTGAATATGACATGAAAATGAACACAGGATAGATGTAATGAAAACCTTTCTTCAAGTTTCATCCAGCATAATTGTATAATTGCAGTCTCTGAGGGACGGGGGTTGTGTGCCAGGTAGGAGTGTTTCTCATTATGAATTCCACTTTTCTGAGTTTGAAGCCAGAAGTCTCAAGAAAAAGTCTGTTCATATAACACAAAACTTTGCATTCTTTCATCACATCATAGTGACTGCTTTGCAATACAAACTTTGATTAGTTTTGATAATTTATCACAGAGAGAGAACATGTACTGATGAGGCAGGCCAAAATCAAAATTCCTTAGCGATTTGCCAGAGAATTAAAAAAACCAAAATTATAAACCCACAGCAACCCACAAATGGCATCTTATATTCTTGTTTCAGTGCACACTGGAAGCATCACTCAGTAATTAAAATAAAAATAGAAATCCAGCTATCTCCCTGCCCAAAATGATGCAATAAATTAACAAGTTAGAGGAATGCATCTTACAGGAAAAAAATAAATCTAAGTACTGCCCTACTCTAAAAGCAGCACCTACCCCTATTCTTCCAGAAACCTTTGGGATCAAACTCCTGAGACCAGATTAGTCCTGCAGATTCCTTTTTTCCTCTTTGGATTAAGAAATGAGTTCCAAAAAAAGATGTGGTTCCTCCTCATCCCCACTGTGGTTAAGGCAGAGCTCTGGCTGCCCGGGGTCAGTGTTGTCCTCTGCAGCATTCCAGCACGTCTGTGAGAGCTGCCATAAAGAAGCCCTTGGCAAGCATCTAATCACCTATTATTCAGCACTTTATTAATCAAGTTTTGTGGTATTTTTTGGGCATGCTCTCGCATGGAGATCTTTCATTCTTAGAACAGTGTTAGGTTTTTACAGATGTTTATAAAAAACCCCCACACAAAGCACCCAACACAAAAGTGAAAAAAAATAACTGAAAGACCTAGAAAAGGCGTTGCTTACCTTTATTCATCAAGCAGATGTAATCTCCATAGCCTCAGACATTTTTCTATATCATCAATATTTTTTTTATGGTTTAAGGTGAAATGTTTTTTACCTAGGATGATTTCCATCAGTTATTCAAATATTCAGAAAAAAAAACATCACTAAAGCTCAGAACATAATGTCATTTTTCTAAAAGCCACTAATTGACTTTTAAATTTGTTGCTTTTAATTCTTAATTTTAGAGTTGAGAGAAGAATTTGCCTCTACATTTCAGGCTCTGAACCTCAGCCCATGGGTAACATGTCAGATATTTCCACTCAGCAAACATGCATGCATTTTCAGGCCAGGTTTACTAATGAGCTTTGGAAATTCAAATTAAATTACTGTTAAATATTTAGTTTTATCTAGGAGACAGATCCGTCTAATATATTTGTTGGCTTCAGAATATTCTTGAAATTACAAACAAAAACAACTGAGTAGAAGTCAAAATTGGAAGCATTGTTTGAGGAAGGATTTGAGTGAGAGTCTTTAGTGCTGCATGTGACTGATCAAAGGCTGCACATGCCTTCAAAATTATAACTGAGAGTCTTTGCAACTGGAATTCTGAGTTACAGATGCTGCAGCTCCTTCAAGTCCCTGGTTAGAGAAGAAGCCAGGAAGCTTTTCTTCCCTTGCATGACAATGCTGTAGTATAAAGTGAGTGTCTTCTGAAGCAGTCTGGGGTCAATGGTTGCTTGTACCACCTTGGCTGCTGGAAAGTTCCGTTCTCATTGGACCATCTCCTCTTTAGACGTGAAATATTCATGCTTCATGCAACTGAGATCAAAAGAGAGAATGGTTTAAATCTCTAGGACAAGTATTCAGTGTTAGCTGGTTTTCCATTCTAGGAACAATCACAGATGTGTGCAAGTCCCCATGATTTTGTGTAGCATAGCAGGATGCATCCATGCTCTGTAACACCGGAGCAGTTTGTTGTGGAGTGTCTTTTATTTTATCCAAGTTCCCAGGGCTTACAAGTACTGATGGAGGAGGAGAATTGTGGGATAACAGTAGATAATTGCTTGCTTACACTGGAAAATAATAGTAACCTAATTATGAAATATTTATATATTCTGCTTTTGACTTTTAAAATACTGCTCTTACTACCAGGCTCGATGCTGACTCACCCTACCTCTCACTGTCTGTCTTACCAAAGCTTTTGTTGGTAAATATTCAGCACTAGTTCAGAGATGTTCTGGCTGCTGCTCTGGGCACATCTACTTCTGTGTTCAGTGCTTTGGTTAAGTCCAAAGTGACCCTCTGTCATCAGCTGGGCTTGCTTGAAATTCAGTGGAATAGTTTTCCGTTCCTGAAGGTGCAGAAGACCTTTGGCTCTCTAAATTCAATTTGCTTTTCTGTCACCATGAGCAAAAGGTGGCAGAGACAAGAAGGAGGTCAAATTCAGGCCAAGTCAATTGAGATTGATGTGCATATTTATATAGGTTAAACTTCGGATGCAAATGGAACTTTCTGCATATGCTAGTTGGGTAGTTTGTTGGGGGGGATGTGTTATTTATTTTCAAGCAAGCTGAAGACAATATTAACCATGTGACTATACACTGAAAAAGTGTTCCTCACTACTGTAAATCCTAGGGATTTCCCTGGGAAGGATAATTAAAGCAACATGCTGTGAACACAGCTAATAAAGTAGTTGCCTTTTGAACTTTTGAGTAGGTCAGCCAGGCCCTTGTGGCCCTGCTCTGCTCCATACTTTCCCTTGCTCTCCTCCCCCAGATTATTTTTAACCCTGATGCTTTTGTGTAACCACTGTAGACTCAAGCTTCATGAAGAGATGTGCCTAGCACAATTAGGGAATGGTATTTTCAGAGGTGGGGAGCTGAAACATGTGCACTGGGAGGGGCGGGATTGCCTCAAGGCAGCCAGGAAAACATGAAAATTTGTAGCATAAGGTATGTGCAACTGAAGTCCTCTAAAGAGGATAATTTTGTAAGTATTAGGGATGCAACTGTAACCTCCATCAAATTCTGCGTGTTTGTTAACTTTTCCCTTTTTATGTTTTGATAGTCACAAATATTTGTTTGTAAATGGACCAAGGAGGGGGGAAAATGTCCCATATGCTAAAACAAAAGTAATTTTGTTAATGGAGAAAAAAGAAAGTCTTATGGTCTTGAATGGAGTAAGAAAAGACATTCTCAGCATAATCTGTGAATAGTGATTTACAGTTTTTTGTCCCTTATGCCATCTCATGGTTGATATAAGCTGTTAGTCCTGTTAACAGAGCCTTCCCTCTTGGCCTCAGTTTGAGTTTGCCTTTTTAAGAATTTTAAGCTCTTTTCTCACAATGCCTCAGGGTTTTTCCCTTGCTTATGGCCAGTCAGTGGCAATGTGCCTGCTGTGCACTCAGGCCTGGGCTTGGCTGGCATCATTGTCTCACACGTTCATCAATCCCTAAAATTGCTATTTGTAAATTATAGTTAAAAACTTTTAAACAACCATAGCATTCCCACTAAGCCTCTTCTTCATGTGTGAAATCAATATATGTGGTTGTGTTGTTTTATCTAAAATATTTTGAGTTTTTAACTATAGCTATCATAAATCAGCTTTTTTGAAATGCTCGTGCTTTCTGTTTAATGTGAGAATGATGTATAAGTCAGTAAAATGTTAAAATTCCTTTTCTGAGAAGCTAGCCAATTTATTTTGACATAGTCAAGCTGATATTGGTATATTAATGTGACTTACATTATTGCTTTTCATACAAAATTTCTGACAGAGTGATTCAGAGATCCCAAGATGACCTGGGGAGAGTTGTGCAGGGTGTGGTGCATAATATTAATAAAGATACAATTTGTCCTCAAGACTGTATGATCGAAGACCTGGCCCAATTTCATCTTTTCCTCAAGTTTCCAGTTACAATTGTCCTGCTGAGATTTGCTGTTGGCCAGGTTTCCCAGTGCTCACTTGTGAGTTGTGGAGGGCATTGAGCTGCAGTTCTGTATGGTCAGTGCGTGGTGGTGGTCTGCACTGAGCTGTCGGTGGTGCTAAAGGTCGGGATTGGATGTGGAGAGAGAGGAGCTCCAGGGGTTTGGGCTATAGAAAAGTTTGGCTGCTTGCTGCCATACACAAGGTGGGTTGTTCGTGTAAATATCTGTAAATTCCAGCAGTTGCCTCATGTCCATCATCTTGATTGCCCACGCCACAGCCTCTGACCCTCCAGCAAAACCCAGGAGGCAGCTGCTTTGGCCATGACATTTCTCAATATAATCAGGCTGCCATAAATCACAAAGACTTTCCGTGTGCCCTGGGATTGATAAGAGGTTTCCCTGCTCTCCAGTGTCACACGTACCAGTGACCCAGGAAGGCTCCTGCAGGTTGTCGGGAGCAGTCCTTATTAATTCAAATGGCTCTATCCAGGTCAATGTGAATCAATGGATTTTAATAAAAGTATTTACATAGCAGACTTGTTTCTTCTATTCCATAACCTTATGTAGATCTGCATATAAAGTGGAATTGTTTTCCCCTGCATCTGTGCAGGTCAGGGATAGCTCAAGAAAAAAGTCACCAGAGGAAGCTGGAGACTTTGCAGGAGAGGGAGAAGAATAATGTTGCAAAATATTGAAAGCTGTGACTACAGTCACCTTTTCCAGCTAAGTTCTTAGTTTATACTGTGGAGGAACCCAGGTTTCATGTTTTTCAAGTGACACAGGGACACTGTTCAGCCATTGTCTCTGTGCATGGATTATGTGTGTGCCTACTTTCACAGCTTAATACGGATAAGTGCTGCCAGAATGTAATCTTTTAATTTAGCTCTCTGTTGTCTATGGACTCATGAAATATTTTTAGGTGACTTAAGTACAAGTGATTATGTAGATAAGCAGAGGCGAGTCTTTAAAAATATAAAAGTGCTTTTTATTGTCACCTGCGTGAATTGTTTTACCAACAAACCCTGGATTCTTCCTCTTCTACTTTTCTGTAATCAGTTTGCTTCTGTGACTGGGTTTGTTCTGACTTGCATGTTTTGTTTACAGAACATCATAATCTCAAAATGTTCCTACTGTCTGCACAATCTTAACAGTTTTTGTGCAAAACAGGAAAAACATTTCGTGGAGTGGGGCAAGGAAACCATCCCAGGGCTGACTGCTCAGGTGTCACGCAGTGCAGTGATGGCAATATCCACATTATTATCTTGTGCCTTTCCTTGGCACAAGAGGTTCCACAGTGGGCAGGGTGGACCTTGGGTCTGAACTCTCAGGGTTGTGCTTTTGAGGCTGGTTTTGTCTTTTATCATACTGACTCTCAGAAAAGGGTGACTGGATAACTTGCTTATCAAGGGTTCCCTCCCTTTTTTTTACATGAAAAGCTCACGCAGCAGTAAAGGAATAGGAAAATGTGAATGATTATAGTTTGGGTCTACAGGGTTAAGCATGCAAGTTCATTTGTGAGACTCAATGCACGCAAATAGCATTTATGCCCATGTGGTAGAGCATATTGGATACATCAAACCAGCATTCTAGGCTCCGGAAGTTTTTTCCCCACTGCTTGTGCTGAAAATGTTGGCAGGCTGGCCTGCAAATGTGGAGGTGCAGGCTGCACCTGCTACAGGCTGAGTGCATTATAAAGAGCCTTCCTTAACAGAGAAAAAACATCACCCCTTCAGTTAAAGGTAAAGCTAAGGCCTCAAATTCTCATATTCTGTGTGGTTGTCAGCAACCCACTTAGTTCTCACTTCTTGACAATAAAGTGTGTCTGGCTCAGTTCCAGTTTACACTGAGTAAAGTGTGAGTTGCACAGCTTGACTATTTGTGTTGACTTTAACATTGCACGATATACCTGGGAAAAAAATAATGCTTTAGATTTACCACAGCAACACAAAAACAAAGTTTAAATGCACTCAAGTGTTTATTTCTTAGGAAAAAATCTATCTTGCTGTCATACAGTCTCTTTAATGTGGTGTCTGAAAAGAGATGATAATTTTATTAGCTTGCTCTGTTTAAAAGCCGAGGGACTTAAATATGCAGTGCTGGATTATCCTATTTGATTAGTAACCAGTTTGGGCTGTAGTATGACAAATTGTTTATGACTACATTGCTCCTGGAAGAAATGGTGTTAGACACTCCTGTATCATCATTATCTTTATTTCAGAACAAACATTTGTGTAGATATGCAGTTAACTGGCAGGGTAACTGATACAGATGAAAATTAATCCATTAAAAAAAAAAAACCTTAAAAAACCCTTACAAGCATTTGCTAGTATGAATTTCAAGATGTGATAAAGGGAAAAAGATTGAATGGCTGGGCAGGCTGGGAGGAGCTATGATTATTTTTAAATGCAAATTAATTTGTGTCAACTTAAGGGTGTAGTTTGGCTTGAGTGCTAGTGTAAAGAGTTCTTGTATGTTAGAAAAATAAGTTAATAAAATTTTGAACAAATGCTACCTATCTAGTTATTTGCAGTTCCACAAATTGAGTTTAGAAAATGCTAGCATCTGAGCACGCATCTTACTCACCTGAACAATGTGTAAAGTAGGAAAATCCCAAATTCACTATAAGATTAAAAAAAAAAAATAAAAAAGAAAAACGAAAAAGAAAATCTTTTTACTCATATATTTATGCTATTTGATGTCCCCATCGGGTGAATCTCAGAACTAATTTAATTTTGAGGTGCTTATCAATTTTATTTTTTTTTTTTGCCTTAAAAGAGTTGCATTTATTCATTTCTGTGTCATTACTAAAATATGTAGGAGGGAGGATGAACAGTTGACTTTCTAGTGCCAGAAAATAGCACTGGTGACCCTCTTCTCAGTCCATAGTCTCCTACACAATTCCCCGTCCCTCTCAACCATTCCCCATCCTCCTGAAGTGTGTGTGCTGCTGCCAGCTGACGTACATCACTGGCGGTGTTTGCTAAAGCCAAGTCTTTGATTCAGACTGGAACCTGTTTCATAGGGAGGCTGGAGATCAAGAGACGCCCAGTTTGCTTACAACAAGTCTCCTGGCAGACAAGATATTGGAGGGGGGGTGTGGGGGAGAGAGAGCAGACTGCTCCTTCAGAACGAGCAGGCGAGGAATCGCAGCAGAGCGGCTCGGGGTGCTGCTGCGAGGGGAACTGCTCCGATGCGGGCCAGCCCAGCTCCGCTGCTCAGACCCCAAATCAGTCACACGGTTAACCATGCCGTGCACACGCTGCTGCCTCGCGGTGCTGGGAGCTCTCAGTAAGATGGATTGCACTGCTTAGAGAAAATGGAGATGTCTGAAAGCAGCCAGAAAAGAGCAGCATAAAAGGTAGGTTAATGTTCTGTTGCTAGGTGATCTAATAATTTGGTCCCTTTTCTGTTGCTCTGTCTAGTGGTATTTATTTTTATATACATTCAGTACATTATGAAAGATATAAATATATCAAGTCACTGCTTTCTGGGGGGTTCTTTCTCAATACAAATTTTCCTTGCATTTGGTCTCCTGCGCCTTTTTTATTTTTTTACTTTAGTACGTCTTGTTTCTCTGACCTCATTATTATTTTTGAGCTGTTTTTTGTGAGTTGACATTGAAAATAGTTATTGCAACAAAAGCAGCATAGCAGGTTACTTACTTAGACTTCACAAAGTGTCAGATGGGGATGCTCAAGATGTAATACCGCAACCTAAAATCAACAGTTCCAAGTTCCTGGGGAAAAAAAAAAATCGAAGTTTTCATTAAATAAAACTTACTCCTAAGTAGAGAGATACACAGCTTCCTGACAGAGGGGGTGTGTTCTACTTTCTCTCTGTAGCCCAGTTACGGGTACAAAATACAGAACAGGATATGGAAGCCCAACCCGTGAGCTATATAAGGCATCAAAGCGCGGGAGGACACGACCTGTTTTCTTTTGTATCAGAATTCAGTTCAGCATGAACCAGGAGGGCAGGACCAGGAGGGGGAAGTGGTGTTAGATTAGCAAGTTACGTTGTAGCAAGACCTTATGGGCCTTTTTGTTTTACGGGTCCTTAAAAGTATTTTCAGTGGAGATGAGGATTCTGTGTTACAAAATTTTATCCATTCTGACTTTTGTGTTCTTAGTTTGGCCTCACTTTGGAGCAGTTGAACCAAGAGTGGGAAAACTGCTCTTCTTTAACATTGAATCTCTTTTTAGCCTGTCAGCATGTGCATGTTAGGTCAAAATGTGGGCTAAAGTGACCAAGAGTAATGGCTCTCACCTGTATAGAATCAGATCTGAATTTATATTTGATTTCTCTGTCTGTGTTTGTCCACCCTGACCAGTCTAGATATGGTGTCTTGTTGCTACAGGGTCTCTCATTTCTACCTGTGCCTCAGTCTCTGCAACCACTCTGGAGAATGCATAAGAAATGTTAGCTAGTACTGTTCAGGAAGGTGGTACCTCACTTTCTTTAATTCATAAACAGCATCGAAGGGGGTGGAAGCCAAAAGTAGCCTCGCAGCAAAGCTGATTTCTTCTCTAGCCACAAATATCACACACACACACACCCAGAAAAGAAAAAAGGTGGGGGAGAGGATCCTCTATCACAATTCCTTGAGGTCTGAATTTTCTAAAAATACTTTTGTCCTATTGCTGGTTTATGCTGAGGAGGTACTGATTTTTTGATGCCTTAAAGCTGATGGCATTTTTAACAAATGTCCCCTTTCTTAAAAAAAAAAAAAATCAGTAGAAGATACAAGTAAATAAAAAAAGAATGGTTGATTTGTTTGAAAATTTTCCAGGAAACAGTAGGGGTTATATGAGAGTCAGCCTGGACCCAACAGAGCGGGCATTGAACCAGACCTAATAAGAACAACTGGACCCAGCACCCATATTATGTTCAGTAATGGAGGGGTTTTGTACTACAAGGACTTCAATGTTGTAATCTTCATGGCTAGAGGTAACAAACCAGGCTGAAAGGAAAGAGGAAAAATTGAAGTTCAAGGCAATTAGAATAATCTCTTTCGTGGATTTTGAGTATTGCCAGTCACATTTGTGCCATTTTTACAGATGAATGGGCTTTTCTGTCACTGTAAGAATGAATTGTAAAGTAATGGAGTTGAACTAATTATGTTCTATAAACCTATAATAATAACAATAAATGTGTTTTGAAGTTCAGACATGCATGTAGTTGATCCAGCCAACTGAGTCGACCAGCAGCTGAGCAAATCTTCTACTTGGGGTTAACTGGTTGCAGGTTTTAGGGAAATAAATGGTCAGATAAGACAACTCCAGGGAGGGAGGAAAAGAGCAGGAGTCACAGCTGGTCACCAGTTCAAGCAAGGTTCTTGCTATCTGCGTTTCCAAACTGCTTTTAGTTACCTGCAGGTGCTGGAAGGTGTTTGTTCTGGCTCAGATGAGGGTTCTTATCCCAACACAGATGGAGAGCAGTGAAGGCTGACAGGTCTGGTCTCAAGTTTTTCGTACCTTGTGGCATTTGGCCAGTGATCTCATGGTCTTATGTTTTCTCCTGATGCTCTCTTTCTTTTTCTTCTTAAACCTCACCATTTTGGGCAAGCTGGAGAGGGAAGGTACACACAAGGCAGAAGAGGGGAGACATAATACACAGTTACATTTATAAGGGTATTTTTCCTAAGCTGAGTGGTGGTCAGATCCCCAAATACAATCCCAAGAGTTAATTCTTCAGAGAAACGTAGGCTCCTTTCATACTTCTACCAGATTTTTCCCAAACTCTCACTTCCTTGAAGCAAAGCCCTTGTTTTCTCCCCAGCATCCCCAAACTCATCACACATCCCAGGCTTTCCAGCGGTCAGTCAGCAAATGCTGAATGAACTCCTACTGCACCCGAGAAACAAATGCAAAACTCACCAGTGTGTTTCCACAGCTTCTGGAATGAAGCCATCAGAGTTCATGGAGCTTGTCTCCAGGATGTGAGTTATACATCCCAGAGCATGGTATGTTCATCCAGCCTGCCAGGTACCTCCTGGGAGCTCTGTGTGTGCAGCTGGATAGTGTTGCATCCCAGATGATGTTTTCTTTTTCTCTCTCTCTCTCTGGAAAAAAAAAATAGCGGAAAGAACAAAACAAATTAAAACTGTTTTGTTTCATCTCAATCCCCAATTTTATGATGAATCTGTAATATACAAGAAAGTTATAGACATAGTTTTCTTGCCTCTTGCTTGCTAATACTTTGCCAGCTCTGTCGGTGGTTTCTGTCTGGAGTTTCATAGTTGGTTACAGGGCTGCAGTGCCCCAGGATTTTATCCTTCAGCTCTCCCTTGCACTGTCAGCAAAGCCGTTTGGGAATCAGTGTGGGAAACTGGCTGAAACCCAATGTGCATCCTCCTGCCAGCCTGGGTCATGGTGTGGCTGAGCAACAGAGCATGTTACGGGGACTGAAAGGACTTGCTGCAGGCAGGAGGAGAGCTTGGGCTGCTGAAGCTGGTTTTGATTGCGGTTCCCAGTGTTTCACCTGGGAAATACGTGAGATTGTAGTGGAGGCAGTTGGGATACTCCATGTTGGCTCACTTTTCACAGAATGCTCCCAATGGTAATTGCAGTGACACAAATGAGGGATGGGTGAACTGTGCCACAGAGCAAGGACACTTTGATCCACCAGTACCAGAATGTCACACCACGCTGTTGAACACTGCTTGACTTGGGCTTTTTCCTCTGAAAATATGAATTTACATACCAAAAATTTTTGCATGCAAATATTTTTATATTAAACGTATTATTGACTGTAGATATTTGCATGTTAAAAAGTATTTTCATAATACACTTATCTCATCCTTCAAATCCTGCTTCTCTTTGATCCTCAAACCTGAGAAAGTGTCCCTCTTTGGTAGCTTTTGAGGAATGGTGTTCCTGAGTGTGCTTTTGAGCCTGATTCTTTGTATGAAAATTCAGGTGTCTGCTTCTTTCCTTTTGATCCAGTTCTGTTTGTGTTTACAAATGCTTATCAGGTTTTTTAATGAGATTTTTAAGCTTTCTACCAAGACATGAAAGTATTTTTGTTGGTTGGTTTGGTTTTTTTTCCTAACGTAATGAGCTTCAGTGAGAATCTTTGCATACGATTGTACCCAAAAGGAGAAAAGCTAAAGCTCAGCTGTTTGCCATGGATGTGGCCTCAATGCTGTGAAAGCCAACATACAACCTTCTCTGCAGTTCCCTCAATGTCTCCAAGTGTTTCATGAAAGAGCAGGCACCAGCTGGAGCTCGGTGTGAATTCCCAGTGGTCCTCGAGTGTCCTGAAGCCTTGTCTTTAAGTTGTGGTTATGAGATGCTTTGAAAATGCTGTAATTGAGGAATTTCTTTGTTCAGGTTGAGAGATGAGCTCTGAGCAGATATTAAACAGGCCTTCTCTTTTGGGTGTTTGCTTGAAAAGCTCAGGGAGAGCTGTATCAAAAGCTTGGGAGGTGGTAAATTTAATGTAAAATTAGAGAGGAAAGTTTGTCATAAAATGTACAACAGTCATTTCAAATGTGACTCCTAATTGTATGGTTTTTGTTTTTTATTTTACTTTGAATAGAAATGGTTATGCACTATCAGAGAATTTACTAATGGTTTTTAAACATTTTTCTAGAATCTTTCCTAAATTTTCTGATTGTGATAGTTATTCACTTTTCTCCTTTCATTTTAGAGGATCTGCAGAGATGCGAAGGGACATTAGTTGTGTGCAGACTTGGAAGTTACGTGCACTGCCCTCCTTTGAACTAACACTTTTGCCTGTTTTCCTTTTGTTTCAGGGGAAGCCTTCCCTCCCCAGTGTTGAAGCATGAGTTCTGATGCCAGCCAGGTGGTGATCACTACTCCTCCCGCGGCCACGATGCCTCACAAAGAGCGGTACTTCGATCGCATCAACGAGAACGACCCGGAGTACATCCGGGAGAGAAACATGTCCCCTGACCTCAGACAGGACTTCAACATGATGGAGCAGAGGAAGAGGGTCACCCAGATACTGCAGAGCCCTGTGAGTGCCTCTAGTGGGGAGTAAAAAGGAAAGGGGGTTATAAAAAAAGAAATCTGTGTCACAGCTAGAGAGAATATCTCTGGACTATCTTCTAAGAAAAGTTGCTAAACAGATTATCCAGCATTTTGTTGGTGTAGTATTTTGTCTGTGGACAAGCAGCCTTTATTGTGTTGTTTTTTTCTTCTGGTACTTTTATTTTCTTATGGTTCATTGCATTGTTACAGGAAGATGTGACTGGCTGCAGGGTTCCTAATTAAAATTATGGGGTGGGGAACAGAGTGAAGGAGTCACTGGTCAAATAGGAACAAATTAGAGCATTACATGGTGTTCTGCTTTTTGGGTTTGAATATTAACCTATCATTTGCATCAGGAATGCTTTAATTAACATTTATAATTGGATTAAGTTTTTTAAAGGCTAGACTATGTTCTTTTTATGTCCTTGAGGATGATCATACCCCTGCTTGGCCATATTAGTGCTCATCTACTGGTTGTGTAAGTTATAGACTACGTATAAAACTATTCAATATATTGAACCGTGTTTGTAGTAGTTTTAACTGATATTTCAATGCCTGTATTCTTTAACCTGATGAATACATTGGAAAGTTTTACTGTTGCCTTGAGTATTTTGAAGCCACAGGGAGTGAGTAAGGCCTGTGGAATGATCCTTTAGGGGTATCCGTGTGTAATGCGAGTATTGAGGATAATGGAACTGGGAAGGGGCTAAGCAGCTTTACAGATCCTTCTGTCTTCAGTTCCTCTGTAAATTGGGATGCTTCTGTAATTTTTTGAAGCTTTTCCGTATGTAAAGAGATTGCAAACAGCTGTTAGTAATCACCCTATTATAGTCATCCATGAATAACAGGATTGTTTGCTAAAGTGTTGTGGTGGAGCGTCTCTTGGATCTGCGTGTTGCTTTGAGTATAATGTGAACCTGTTGACTAAGGAATGTATTATTTTTCGAGTCAATTTGAGCAAGCTTGGGTTTGCAGCCAGGCTCTTTTATAAGGAAAATACTCTAAGGAGGTACTGCATAATGTTTTAATCATGGTAATTTTCTGTTAAATATTCAGTTGTAAAATATGATCGGAGTCTACTCATTCCTGTAAAAATACTCACATTATGAGTAGCCAGAACTCACAGAAAGACTAAATCTTTAGCCTAACAGGTAAAAATAAGTTGGAGAGATCATTTGGTTTTGTATGTGAGGATGGTTTTTTGGTCCTTTTGATGACAGTGTTGGATCTGATGAGTGTAACTATTTCATTATCATTTTGGGGCATCTTTTGCCAAGTCTGCCAGATGTAATTAATGTCTCTTTGCTGCAGCCTCTGTGGTGGTTTTTTTAGTAGATGCAGTGTCAGCGTGCAGGTTTTGGGAAGGAGTGTGAAGAGGGGTATGAGCCCCTGAGTTTAGGCTGCTGTTTTAACAGAAGGCTGTGGGAAAGTGACTGTTCAGAGCTGCCAATAAGTTGCAAGTTTTTGTTGTGTAAGGGAACAGTTTTCCAAATAAGCCAGGGGCCTGCTGCCTGCTTGGCTTAGAGAGAAATGGGAATGTGGGAGCTGAGTGTGGAATCAGGCACGAAGAGGAGTTGTCTGAGCTCCCACTTCCCCTCAAGTATCTCCTTTTATCCTCCCTTTTCCTGAGACAGAGAATTTAGAGGAACTCTGCTGGGATTTCTCACTCAAGGAAATGAAAGTATTTTTATACAGCATCCATGACCAAATGTCCATCAAGCAAATTTCATCATTTATTTGGGGGTGGAAGGTGCAGTGTTTTTCCTAGGCTCTAGCACTGTGTGCCGTACTGTTCCTGGGACTCAGGACTGAAAACATTTACCTTGTTCTCCTGAATTTAAAATTCATCACACAATGGCCAGAAAATATTGTTCCTGTTACCAGTCTGTGTAACACAGGTTCAGAATTGACTTGAGGAGTATTGTCAGCCCATAGTGGTTTTGTTCTATAGCTGCAGAACTACATAGTGTTAGATATTTTCATGGAACTTTGTTGCTTTTCTGGATTATTCCATTTGACAGAATATAGTTTGAAGGTGTTTAGAAGAAGAGAAATTATGTGACACAATTTAAGGAAGAGCTTGCTTTGCTGGTAAACCTTCACTCAGTCTTACTTATCAGGGCTTCACCAAGCCCTGACAAATGCATTCAGATCAAAGAAATAGTCAATGACTCCTCTTCTGGCACGTATTAGTAAATGTGAAGGGTATCTAGCAAGGATAGTAGCTGTGTTAAAAGTACACGAGCATGTTATGGACTTGAGGTGAGCTTTGGACATGCACTTTCTGTGAGCAGAGGTGCAAAACTAAAGGGTTAATCACTGTCACATAATAGGAAGCTTAGGTACTAATTTAATCTGGTTTTATTTACAAGCTTTTTTTCTTTCTTTCAAGTAGGAAAATCTAAATCCTTTAGCAAGCCAATAAATTAGAGAATATATTTCAGGAACCACAGTGTATTTTATTCAGTGCATGTTATTGTAAGGGCTACAGGCCTGACCAGACATCTTCAGACATCAAGCTGCTGCATCTCTCTCATGTGCTGTTTGGTGCCCATACTAGTGTGCAATCTGACTACTCCTCTCTGATGTGCAATTTCCCTTTCCTAAATTGAATAATTTAAAAGCTACTGAAAAACTATTTCCATTACCTCTGATGTTTGCTAATGTCTTGGAGTCTGTTCATAATTAAACCTTAAACAAATCATAGTTGTTTTCTGACCACTGCCCATGGAGAATGTCCTGACATTATCAGTGAGTTCTCAGATGTGTTTGCCTAGTACTGCATGCAGCCCCATAGCATCTGATAGTCTGGAGAATCTGGTAAATTGAACATTTTTGCTGTTCTGTGTCTGTTAGGTGGAAAGAAATTAAGATCAGCCGGGCCTGAGCAGCCTGATATCATCCAGAAGTACTGCTGGCCAATCTTTAGCATAAAGCCATTTAGATCTATTTTAGTAGCATCTTCGGATTCAGGTAGCATGCTGTTATTTTTAAAGAAAAGGCACTACTTTTATGCAGCAGACTAGTTTTGTTGCTTATTGTGTCCAAGATAGTTGCCCTGTAATATATCCAAAATCTGAAAAGATGGGTTGGTTGTTTTGGGTTTTTTTGTATTTTCCAACTTAACTCTGCAATTAAAAACAGTTTTGTCTGTATGCTAAACAGTCATATGCTGCTTGTTATACGGAGTAACTGTGTCTTTCACAGAGCAAAAGTATATTTTCTGTACCATCAAACTCCTTATTTCACTTACAGTATACAAGTCCTTCTGGCCTGTATTTCCTTCTGGCATTTCTCTGATGCTGTCACCATGGCAACCAGAAACTCTTAAAACACTTTAAAAAAAAAGGGCAGTAGTTGTGCAGTTATGGTGTTTATGGAAACTGAGCAGCCAGTTCAGCACTGAGGAGCTGTATGAAGCAGGGAATGTGTTGGATGTTTCTGCAGGCAGGCAGCAGTGCCACACTTACTCCCAGTGCAGTGAGACCATGGGAAACAATTATCCACCCAGCAGAAAGCTAACTGCAGGCTTCAGCTAACAGGACAATGTGTGGAGCCCAACAGGAAATTAGGATCAGGGCTTGGACTGCACTGAGAAACACCTTCCATCCCTTTATATTGGTGCACTGGAAAGAAAGCTACAGGTGAGGGTGGAAGTGAAAGAGGATGCATTCTTGTACAGAATATGTGCTTGTATGTGAGATATACTTCATTATTTTTACTGATGTTAGAAGAAGTTGTGTCTAAAGCGATGAGTTGAACAGCTGTTTTATATAAGCATAAAAATGCCCAGTTATTGGAATTTAAATGTCCAGTTTATGTTTTTAATTTACCAGTGAAGTTTTGTGTGGCTTCTTGAGACTCATTGGATGTGTGCTTGCCATTTCTACATATAAAACACAGCTCTGTGGAGCTCTGGGTTTTTTTCTAGAGTTGAGCTCTGTGTTGGCAGGATCCCATCAGGCTTTACTCTGATTTCATGCTGGATCTAGAGAGTGGCTACCAACCCATCATGACTCTGCAGGGTGTGCAGGGCCACTCTGCCTTGACACTACCATTGCAGGAAGGCTCAGGTCAAACTATCCAGACTGCAAAAATTTGGGGGGTTATACAGAGGTTAAAAATGTACTTCTCTGCTGTGCCTCCCTTCCTGCCTCGCACATGCACACACCCCCCTGCCTCCCACACTGGCTGGTCTTGCCCAAAAGAAAAGTGGGGAGATAACTATACAGCTTAGCAACTCTTCTATTCAGAGGTCTGCCTTAGCATGCAGCGTGCAGGCAGATTTTCCTCCTCAAAAACAAGCAATCCCACCCACACTTGAATATTTTTTCTGGATATGTTATTTTCAAACCATCAGGACAGAGATGAAGGATGATTTAATTTATTTTTTCCCCAGCTTTTGCAGTTGTTTAGCTTACTTTATTTTGTATCGAGTGAACATCCAGTATTTTTGCAATACCACTCCCTTTTGGAGCAGTTTATTTTCTTAAAAATATCAAAGTCCTTTCAGTTCCTCCTATGTTTGGGTTTTTACTGCTCCTTTCTCAGAAGTTCAAAAGCTTTTCACATCCTTCAGAAGTCTCACCCCTTGGCCATAAAGGACTCACAACCTTTTACATCACCTGAGGACCTCCTCACTGGGCAGTCCTCTCACCTTGCAGCCCCTTGCTCTGGGTTTTGTCATCTCTGACACCTTCCCAGTATCCTGCAAGTCATGGCTTTCCTCCCACTGCAATAGCTGATTCAATTGCATGCTTTTTTCATACAACCTGTGCAGCATTTTGTTCACCCAGAGGCAAGAGCTCAACGTGGCATGTCATTGAGGATATGGTACAAAATGTCCCTTAAAGATCCCCTGTGCACTGGGACAACATTTTAAGTGAGAGGGAATTCGTGGTCAGGGTAACACTGTCTCAAATCAAGGCCATCCACTAGATCTCTGTGAGGACCCAGGAAATCCTGCTGCCTAGCTGTCATTTCTGAACTGTGATGGTGCACTGGGAAATTCACACCAATGTCCTGCACCAAAAGTGCACATTGTGAGAATTTCCCTGCTTTCTTACTGTAAAACTGGGTTACCCTTCACACCCTCTGTTTCCATATTGCTCCTTTCCACTTGGTTTGATGTGTGGGTTTTTTTCATTAGATATAAATGCCAACAGATACATGTTGAACAATAACTGGAACCTTGGAAAGCCATGACTAGTGACTTTTCTCCTTGGCTGCAGGAGCCTGTGCACCCTGCAAGAGCTCTGCCATCCCTCCTAGTGCATCCTCACCATGTGTGCTCTCACCCTGCCAAGTCCTGCACTGACTGAAAAACCCAGTTAATTATGCTCAGAAACGTGTGAGACCTCTGACGAGCTGAAATTTGATTTCTTCTAGCATTTAACATTTCATTGTACATTCCATTTACATTCATTACATTTCATTTACATTCCATTTAGCAGGATGTATGGTATGGCTTTACTCCACGAGAGAACGCGAGGCAGGGACCCAGACCCCCATGCAGAGCAGCAGTTGTGTGCGTGGCTGGCTCTGGAAGCTGGCTGTGCTGGAGATGGGCTTGGCAAAGGAGTTCAGTGCTTCAGGTTTGGCTGTAATCATGGGGTATCTCTAGGCTGCTTATCACAGGAGTGAACACTCTGCTGCAGCTCGTGGAGGAAAGCCAGTGTGCACCAGGTCAGAGGAGCCGGAAAAACTGGCAAGGCTGAGCTCTGTGTGGGGACGCAGTCGCTGCCAGCCCAGCCCCAGCCCCTGAATTCAGCCCAGGTACCCTCACCCTTCAGTGCAAGTGAAGAGATTATTATAACTTTAGCTAATTCCCCATATTTACTACTGAGGCTACTTCTTTTTGTCCTAACACAGGAGCCCCATCCCCCTTGTTCTCTCTCACAGCATTGACAAACACTTTTTGTCACTCTTATCTTCTCCCCGCCAGCCTTCACTCACTGGCGGTTTTTTTGTGGCCAGCTCCACCCTTTTGCACTTAGGGCACCGGCTGTTTGTATCTAAACTTCACTCTTGAAAGAGCCTCTCAGGAGCCCTGTCGGCTGTTTCGGTGAAGCTCTTCCTCTCACGGGCAGCTGTGTTTACAGCACAGGAACCAAAATTAACGCCTCTTCGAGGACAAAATACCCGTCAAGGTTTGAAACTTTTCTTCAGTGCAGGAGATTTGGCTTAAAGATTCTTTGTGGGCATGTTTAGATAAGTTGAATTATGCCCTTTTTAGAAATGGATTTAAGATATCAGAAACTCTGATCAAAATGGGCAAAAGTGAAAATGATTGAATGGGTTTCTTGTTATATTGGGCAGCTTTTAGTCTAACAGTAGTGCTGCTGTGAAAAGCAGGGGCCTCACATATCTTTTTTAGCTACTTTCCTGTAGAATGACATGAAACTGGTCACTACGGTAATTAAGTCCTAATGTGAGCATGTGCTTTCTCCTCTTAAAGGCTTACAGTGGTATGGAGTATTTGTAAATTACTTGTATACCATTATTATTTGCTTATTATTTTATTTCTACTTCTTTTGATTGGATATATGTAGAAGTCAGTGGTCAACAAAAAAGAAACAGCATAGTCAAAATGCTTATAAACCTGTGTACTTCTTAACATCCTTAGAGAGCTGCCTAGCAAGATGAAGAGATTAATACCAAGTTTTTTAGCAATTATCATTATCATCAATCATTATCAATCATTATCTTGCACTATGTGTGTGTGTATCCATGTAAAATAAGTTATTCTAGCGAGCTGAGTATTCTAGTTCTTCCTGCATTTGTTGACTGAAAAATACTAGTTGTCAACTGGTACGTGCAAATGTTGCTTAGATTCTTAAACACCCAAATTTACTCTGTCAGTGCACACTTAGACTGTACTTCTGAAAGAAAATGGAAGTAAATGAGTCAGAACTGAGCTTGTTAACTTCACTCTTGAGTTTCAGAGAACTGTTGCAGATCTGAGATGAAAGATTTTTTCCATCTAAACTGCCTGAGTCTATGATGCGTATTTGGAAGATGATTGCAAATAGTTCTGGAGAATAATTTTATGATATTAGAGAGACCTTGACCTAATCATTCTACTAATGACTCCATCAAGAAAAGCTGTGTCTGTTCTGCAGGCTGTACAGTACCATGTAAGGCTGTCTAAGATGGTGTAAAAAAGCAGACTACAGTTTTGGGAAGAGTGGAATTCTGGAAACAGTTTTAGGAACAGGCTGAGCTGCCCTGTTCATTTTTACTGGTGAGTTGTGGGGAAATTCGTGTCTCAGAGCAAGGAGGTGGAGTGGCACTTAGAAGGTGGGTGAGGTGGAAGCAGAGCAGCAGCCTGCATTCTGCCAAGGTCAGGCTACTCACTGGTGTGTCTAAAATGAAAGCCCTACTCAGCATCCTCCTGGTTGTGCGTGGTGTCTGAAATGTCACTGTACCTCCTTTCCAGCCACGCTCATGGGCCCAGTTTTCATACCATGGGATATTTCCTACACAGACTCTCAGTCTGATGCTTGAAGTGCTGTTTCAGCACAAACAATGGGGAATACAGGTGTTTGGCTGGGCAGGTGGGGTCCCTGAAGGCAGAAGGATGCTTGTGCAAACAGGAAATGATTCCCAGCTGTGGAGGGATGGGTTCTCCAGGCTACATCCTTGCTGTGTGCAGGAGCCCAGCGGTGTCTGAGTCCAGCTGTGCTGGCAGGATCAGGGACACCCTGAAGTGCTGTGCTGCTCGCTCGGGGACTTGTACCCACTGTAAAAAGTCACTGCTCTTGGTGTCTCATGTCTAAAGTTGTCATGGTTTCAAACAACAAACATAACAATGCACATGTACCGAAAGAGCCTGCTAAATCCCAGGGCTGAAGCTTTCTCTTGATTGAGCAATGCCGGGCTACAGCTGAATAACATAATTTTTCATTCATCTGACAGTACAGTTTTTCCTTTGTCAGCATTTTCCTGTCAAATACTACATCTGAAATTACCAGTGACCTTTCCACTTGAAAAATATGTGCTTTGTGCCAGAGCAGCACGTTTGTCATCTCTTTGAAAGCATCTCTCTCCAGTATGACCTACTTGTATGACTTCTGCTTGATCACTTGTGGGCAGTGTAATGGCACACATATATAAATATATTACAATCTCATGAATTAAAGCAAAGCAAACCACTTGGTCTCCAGGCTCTAGTTAGGTTTTCACAAGCAGACTCCTGCTGCTCTGGTCAGATCTCAGAATCAGAGCCCTGCCAAGGCAGTGGTTTTACAGAAATCAGTCTTGTACAGTGAAATAAATATCCAATAAATATCATTCATTTAATGGCTCTTATTAAAGGTAAATTGTTGACCACGAGAAGGTGTTGCCCTTCATAGGAGCCCACTGGGATTACCAGAAATGGAAGGAGGGTTGTGTTAGCACATGTGGGATGGTTACCTAAGGATATGCAGTTCCAAGTTTCAAAGGTCTGTAGCAGTGAATTAAATGTATTGAAATATTCATAGAAATCCATGTGACAGGCTGAAGGCTGCTAGAATACATCATTATGCACTGACATGTGGATAAATTGCATAGTTGATTTATGCACTTCATCCATATTCTCACCTGCTTTACAGCTCATCCCAGACCTCCACATTTGCCACTTTCCTGGCTCTTACCTATCTTCTCTTATTTCTAAAACTGTTTTTAAGGGAAGCTCCTTGTTAGGTTTAACAAAGCTGTTGATGCAGCACTAAATCCCCATTTCTAGTAATCTTAGCAAATGTGTAGCATACTACTGTTAGCATTAAGGTGCAAAATTAAGTTCAGAAGAATGAACATAACATGACCAAATAGCAGAAGAATTAAAAATACAGTATGCAATAAACTAAAAAATCTTTCTGTCAAAAATTTCCCAAAATATATTATATTACCGTTTTTTCCACTATAGAAGTAACATTACTTGTACAAGTTTAAAAAAAACTCCAAAAATCTGAATATGACTAATAAGACTTCACTATTAATGTTTTTGCAGATCTTTTCTATAGTACTTGTAGAATTAAAGGAGGAATAATTTAATATATTGCAGAGAACTGGGCAGCCTGGTCCAGTGCTCTGCTACCCTTGATCTAAAGTTTTTCCTCATGTTGAGCTGGAACTTCATATGTTTCACTTTATGGCCATTGCTCCCTGTCATCAATTCTTTTCCCCCAGTTAGGTTCCTTTCCTCTCTCAATTCCACATTTTTTCTTTCTTTTCCTCATCTGCTTCTTTCTCATGCTGCATAGACCTTACCAACAGCAGCCACAAAAGAGAAAAATCTGACTTTGCCTGTGCATCTTCAGGCTGGTGAGAGGTTGTTCAGCTGTTTGAGGGATGCCATGTGAATATTTTGGTCTACACTGAGAGATCTGTGCAACAGATCCATTCAAAGTCAGTCAGTGGGAATTTTTAGGGGCTTTACGTATGGAAATCTGCCAGGTCTCAGGTACAGACACAATCCTGACAAAATTGTTCTAAGGAGAGCATGAATGTCTGAAAAGTTGGTAATTAGTAGTCATGGAGGCTCAACTGTTTAGCTGAGGAGGCTGTATCAAGTAGACATCTTGAGGATGTCTTTGTGGGGTTCAGTAGCACTCTCTAATCACAACCTGTTGGTGAACAGATCCAAGGGATTGGTGGATTTTGCCCAATGGAGTGGGTGTTTTGAAGGACTGAATTAAAATTCAATGAAGAAATTACATTTGCCATACAGAACTGTTTTCTTTCTTTAATTGAGAGCAAGTGCTCTGCCAAGGAAGGCAAAGTGAAAGGAGCAGTTACTTACAGGGAAGAGTCTGGAGTTATAATAGGAGCCAGCTGCATGGTAAAGACACCCAATACCTTTTTGGAAGGAACCAGGAGTGTTCACAATCCACCTCCACTTGTGTTGTGTGCAGCTTTGGGTACCGCAAGTTTGGGGAAAAGCTGCAAGATGCTGCCAAGAAGTAATGAGAGGGCTAGAAAATGTAACCTATAAGTCTGAAGGAGCAGAATTTACTTAGTCTAGGAATGTCAGGACTGCAGTGGTCCTTGGACAGGGGTTTGTTGTAGATAGGGAACCATCTGTATATCATATCAAAGGAACAGGCTTTGTCCACAGTGCATAGAATATTAAATTTGATACTATGAAAACTTTTTCATGATATATTCTGCAAGAGTTTATCTCTTGGGCTTACAGTCACTTTATTCAGAAAAGGAAGGAAGGGTTTTTCCCTTTGGAGAATTAAATAAATAGAGAGGAGATAGCATTCCTTCTAGTTTTTGCCTATGATATTACTTGAGCATGGATGAGCTCCAGTTTTCCAGTTGTTTATAACTTTATCAAATTTGAATGGGTTTTCAGAGGGATTACATTATAAAAAAATATCCAGCAGAGAAAGCCACGCATCTTGATCAAATTTCAAGTTTCTCTTCCAATATATGAACAACACTTTAATTACTGATAAAAAATAGTTTTTAAAAATATATGTCGTGTACTGGGAAATAGTAAATCCTCTGTGACCAAACTCCTCCTTTCTGCCCCCCAAATTGCCAATACCCAGTGGACAAAGTTTAAGTTGGATGATTAAGCCTGGCTAAAGTTAAAACAGCTAAAAACAAAATCTATGGGGAAGTTTCACTTAACATTAATAAGAAGCAAAACTACCAGCCCCACCTATAATAGAAATAAGATTATCAAGGCCAGGTTTCCTTGATGATTTTCAAATGTTTCTACAGGCTTTTAGAGAAGATCTGGAATGCCTTATTCAAGAACAGATGAAGAAGGGCAATAACCCCACTGGACTGCTTGCATTACAGCAGATTGCTGAATACATTACAGCGAGCACTTTTACAGGTTTTTCCTCATCTTCATTCAGTAAGTTAATTACACATAAACTGCTCTTTTTTTATTTTTTTTTTTAATTGTTACCAAGGCTTAGGAACGCTGGGATCTCCTCTTTCCTTGAATAAAAATTCTGTCAGAGCTTGCTTCAGCTGTGAAGTAGTGCAGATGGTGGCCTTAACTTGCCTTTTTTGGCTTCTTTCTCTCAAATTCTTTGACTTGTATAATGATATCCAAAGTGGTTGGAATCCTCAAACTCAGTTATTCTACAATTTGTTAACAAAAGCTGAACTGATGTAGGGACAAAATGTTGTGCCATTACTATTAAGAGTTTAACGTAATTATAAATTGAGATGTGAAATACATTACTATTTAGTTTCTTTATTTTTCTGCTCTTGCATATAAATTGTTACTTAAAAAACAAAAAAAAAAAAACCAACAACTCTGACGTGGGGAGAATACCCTGGCAAACTGAATCATCAGGTAAACAGCTCCCACAGTTAAGAACAGCTTCTAGTCTGCACTCTACTTGTAAAGATGTCACTGGGATCTCGCAGTTAACACCCCAGTTCTTTCCAAGTCGTGAAGCACTGAGACGTTCAAGTCAGTTTAAGTTCTGTGGGTGGACATCGTATGGGAGCTTACAAGCCTGAAGTACAGTGGCAGCTGTCAGCATTCATCATCTTTGGAGATTTGGTCCCAAAATGGTACTTCAGGGTTTATTTAACAAAATGAGTGGAGAGAACAGAGAGCCCAAATAACGTCATCTTCACGTCTCTGGTTGGTTACTGAGACTCTACGTCCCACTGTTGTCTCTGCTGTGTTTGGCAGAGACAGTGGGGACAGAACTCAAAGTGCACACTCCTTTTGTTGAAAACCAAAATTACTTTTACCTCTTTGGGTCTTAACTCTCCCTCTAAACAAAGGTTGTGGGCTGTCAAAAGGCTATCATGCATTCATGAAGGGGAGAAGGGTGTATTTGTGTAGTCACAAGTCAAAGAGAGAAATTGATCTTTGTGATTTTTCTGCTAAGAGGTGATACCTTCTAAGAGTTTGAGAACTCTTGTAGTAGTCCTAATTTCTTCACTAGGACTGAAGTCCTAAGACTGAGATATCTCTTCAAATTAATTTTGCTGGTGTCAGAAGTCCACAAGAAATATCTTCTCCTGTAACAGAAAACCTCAAAATAACATGTAAAAATACTTAATTAGTGACAAACGTCTTGAAGCACAGTTCCAGTCCTGGGTAGTATATTGATTCAGGAGACAGCTCAGGAAAACCTTTATTCATAAATACTGGTGCTGCTTTGCTAACCATTTATATTAAAATACAAAAAAAAAAACCAAATACACTGCATCTGGGAGATCATGGCATAGCTGGAAATATATTTAATTGTCCAGCTGGCTTTCATCTGTTTTTGTCTTTTTCAGGCCATGGAATGATTACACCCATCAATGACCTACCTGGGGTAGATACCTCCTCGTTTGTTAAGGGAGAAAAACTTACTCGTTGCAAGTTAGCCAGTTTATATAGATTGGCTGACTTGTTTGGGTGGGCACATTTGCCAAATACCTATATCACAGTAAGTATTCTAGAGAAAAAAAAACTTATTTAGAATCTCACCTATTCATTCAAATTACATTTTCCCCTGATTAATGTAAATTAGATCAGTAACCTATTTCCTGTCTCCTTTGCAGGTGAGAGTAAGCAAAGAACATGACCACATTCTAATCATTCCAAGAGGGCTGTCCTTTTCTGAAGCTTCAGCTTCTAATTTGGTATGTGATTCACCTGCTGTAATAACCGACAAGGCTCGTCCTGTTTTCTAAAATACTTTTGTGGCTGCTTAAATGGACTTCTGTAATTATGCTGTTTGGGTTTTTAATATTTACCCACCAGATGAAAAGCTGATTAACTGCTTAGATAGTAGCACCCTTTGTTGCCAATATTTCTTCTTGGGTTTAAATTTACTTTCTGTTTCTTTGTCTCCAACTTCAATGCAGAGCAGCAAAGTTTTTTTTTCCCTGTCCGATGAAGCTCACCAGTAGTCTCAGTGTAGCAGCAGCCTCTTATAACCGGAGAGTGTGGCAATACATGTGAAATGACTCTGTAGGAGTAGTGTTATCAGAATCACCTCTTACCTTCAGAAGTGAGGAGATAAAGTCAAGTAATCCTCCCCAGGCCCAGCAAATGAGCTGGGTGAAGTTACAGGCTGGTATTTAGGCAGTGATAGCTGCTAAATCTCACGTCTTTTGGTGTAGAACCTGCCGTATGCTCTTCATGTCAGTGCATATCTGTAAAGAAACTGCCTCAAGGTGAAAGGGGCACTAAAATGAGATTGGTACTATTACATAGCACAGAACCAAAATACCATGACATGTGACCATGCTGTAGTTTTTTGGTGATCCAGGAATTACTATTTTAATGTTGCCATGAATCTGAAAATTCCTTGTGCATTGAATATTCTTACTGGAAAATTCTCAGACTCTGAGTTATCTTTGTATTTAAAATATGGGAGATGTTAATGAAATGAATTTTTGAAAGTTAGAAACAAGGAAAGGTCAGCTAGAGTGAAGTAGAATATATGTTGTACCAGGGTCTTATCCTTACTTCTTCCATGGCTGATTTCCATCAATTCTCAAGGGCTGGTACAGCAGGATAGTTTATTGACACACAGATTCATGGCTGCTCTCCTACTTTTTTTTGTGCTCTGAGCCTTGAATGTGCATGGGGAAATTTGGTGCTAAGTAAGAAAGGAAGGGTGTTTTCTAGATAACTGAAGTTGTCACAAACTTTCTGAATATCATTTGTCTGTTTGCCTTTTTCAGGTGAAAGTGAACATCCTAGGGGACGTAGTGGACCAGGGAAGCACAGCTCTCAGTATTGACAGTGTGGGCTTCAGTCCACACGTGGCCATCTACTCCACCCGCCCCGACGTCAGATGTGTCATACACATCCACACCCCTGCCACAGCTGCTGTAAGTCTTCCTTTGGCACAGACTGAAGGAAAACAGCTTTTCCTTATGAACTTTGGGCATATTTCTGCTCACAGCAGTTTCATTTTTGTTTTAATATGGACTCTGCACTGGTAAATAAATGTATGAAGTTATCAGAGAGACAGCTGGGCCACCACAGTGGAATGGCATCAGAATAAACTGATGCTCAGAGATTATTATACTCAGGTTGAGGAGGTTGTAAAGCAAATAGTTTACACTGGCTGCATTTATAGCATCCTAGATAATATAATTTGCTGTATAAATCTTCTTCATTTGCATTATGCAGCTGCATTTTTAAGTGGTTTGATTAGTAGTTACACTTAGTTTGGATTTACCTCAGTATTTAAATGTTACAGTTAACATAAACTTTAAATGATCTGTATAATAATGATAAAAAATGTAAGGAGGCCTGAAAGAATTGGTTTGAAATAACTAAATTCTTATTGTTTTATCTAGAAATGCATAGAGATATATATATATATACACACATTCCTTGCCTACAGACAGAATAAAAAGGAATTAATAATTTCTTTTATACTAGCGTTTTGAAGTCATAGACATGGGAAAGAAGGATAAACCATTAAGTAAGCTGAGAATTAAACATTTCCTCTAATAAATATGTCCCTAGGCTGGGTAGCAGCACCTCTGTCACCCTATTGCAAATTAGACTGGTGGAGGGGTTGTTTCTAAGCTCTGCCTATGGAGTTTGTCTCTCTTCTAACAAAGTACACCCTGCTAAGGCTTGGGTGGTTGAGATGTGAGTTTTAAGAGTAGCATTTTTCCCTAGTTAGCAGCATTTCATTTTCATGAAACAGGTTTCTTCTATGAAGTGTGGCATCCTTCCCATATCACAAGAGGCTCTGATTCTGGGAGATGTTGCTTATTACAGCTACCAGGGATCTCTTGATGAACAGGAAGAGAGAATTCAGCTTCAAAAAGTTCTTGGACCCAGTTGCAAGGTATTCAACCTCATTTATGCTCTTCATAAACAATTTTCATGTCCTGCTCCAGTTTCTACCATTTAACATTAGTGTCTTCATTTACTAGGTATTAGTCTTGAGAAACCATGGTGTGGTAGCACTAGGAGAGACACTGGAAGAAGCATTCCACTATATTTTCAATGTGCAACTGGCCTGTGAAACGCAGGTGAGAGAGAATTTATCTGTGTTTAATTTCAAACACTTGTCCTGCAGAATTACAGGTTATAATCCCTTACATTACACAGTTTTGGAGCTGTGGAATCCAGTAATCCTGTATACCCGGTCAAAGAGGGAATGGCACAGCTACTCATTCTAGGAACGCTGACACAGTCTCAGTGGTGTTACACTCTGAAGGGTACCGAAGGTTTTGGTCCATGCTGTGCAGAGTCAGCCTCATGCAGGGAATCTGTCAGATAATAGATTTGCTGGTACTCACTGCATGAGGAAGTGTGACTTAAGATCTCTAGAGAGCCAGCTCCTTTACTGAAGCCGAATGTTGTGACAAGAAAAGAAGCTTCTCTTTGTGACAGATTTGTGAAACCAAATTAAAATAAAGTCTTTAGAGCAATGATAATGGGTAGCGTATTTAAAAATAACTTGAATCACAAATTCAATTGTTTCCATTCTGTCTAACTTTAGCTACTTGGTTAGGTATCCAGATGTTACCTATAACCTGTGAAGCGAGACTAATCAAAGTGTTCTCACCTTTCTTAAGTTTTAAGCCCATCCCCAGAAACTTTGTTCTTGTTCCCCAGTGATCCTGTCCTCCCAAAGAGGCATTTGGATGAGCGAACGTCAGGCTCCCACTCCTTTCCTTCCTTGCCCTTCCATTTATTTTGAGTTCAAACACTATTTCATTTTGAAGCAGCTAGAAAAATGAAAGATTTTTTAATCTTGTGACGCAGAAAGATGTTTTTAAGGTACTCTGAAAGCAAGTGTTTGAATCTACTCTTTTTGAAGTGCAATTATTAGCAGATGATATAATGCTTTCTGTAGCAGTCATTTGCCATATATTTTAATACATTTTTGGACAGTATAAAACTAGAGAAGTAACCACAGCATGTATTTAAGCAACCTGCTGCTGCAAATTCAGAAAAACAGAGAATGCAGAAGCTTTTTCAGAAATTAAATATGCTCCTTGGTGTCTCCAGGTTCACGCATTAGCTGGAGCAGGTGGGATAGACAATCTCCTACTACTGGATCTGCAGAAGTTCAAGCCTTCCACACATGCCGTGGCAGCCATGGGAGGAGGTGGAGTTAACATGGCCTCGCAACAAAAATGGAAAGTTGGGGAGCAAGAATTTGAAGCACTCATGAGGATGCTGGACAACCTGGTGAGAGCACGTTGCTGGTGGTATCTGTGCAGTCCTGTAACGTTTTCAGTGTAAGATTGGCTTCTGTAAAGCAAATGTTTTTTTAGTCATACCATTTCTGACAGCAGTATTTTGACTTAATAAGAATTTATAATGTTTCAGCTTCCATTTTGTCCCACCACCTTACAGATGTATAGTACCTTAATAGTAAAAATCTTTATTTTAATTTTTTTAAACATTTTTTTCTTATTTTCCTCCTCCGCAGGGATACAGAACTGGCTATGCCTACAGGCAACCATTAGTCAGGGAAAAACCCAGACATAAGAGTGATGTTGAGATCCCAGCCACTGTGACTGCCTTTTCCTTTGAAGATGATACAGTCCCACTTTCCCCCCTGAAATTCCTTGCACAGAGGCAACAGAGAGAGAAGACAAGATGGCTGAACTCTCCAAACACATACTTGAAAGTTAATGTGCCTGAGGAGTCCTGGAACGGGGAAACCAGTCCCAGGACTAAGATCACGGTAGGTTGATATGTTGGACAGTCACTTCGGTTTTGCCCTACTTGAAAGTAAGTTATGCACATTTTATATGAGGAAATCTTGAATAGAATTAGCAAATAAGTTTATTGAGCAAATTAAAATAGGCTTTTCAGAGTCTTTATGACATTGTTAGTAAGGGTCTCCTCTCTTTGGGAAGAGAGGGGTTGACTTTAAGAGTAACACTTTATGATAAAATTTAACAATGATTTCACAGTTCTAACCATCTCTTCTTATTCCTGAAGTTGAAAACAGGTTTTCTACAACTTCATCTTGTGCTATTAGTTATCCACCAAATATAGAAAGGTTTTAAGTCACCCGTGGGTTGTTCCTTTTTTACATGAGGGAGACACGAGCTCTAATTCATCTCTTGTTGCCCTTTCTATTTGCGAGCCTTCTGAAAACAGCTTTCAAAAGGTCTGTTCGTGCTACAGGCTTTTAATGATGATAAAGATTTTCCCCCTCCTGCAGTTCAGCAAGATGCTGACACTTGGTTTCCAGCCTGCAGAGGGGTGGCCCTCCTGGGACTACAGAGCGTGTTATTGCTCTTCAGCTACTCCCAGTACAACTGTAAAAGCATCAGCTCCTCCTGCTGGCAGGCTGGCAGGTTTCTAAACTTGAGTTTGGGAAAAACACCCTCAGAACCCTCCTTGAGAAGGGAAAAAGACTGTAGTCAATTGTGGTCAGCAGAGGTGAAAGTTGGTTACATGACCAAGGGCTCTGGATCTATGAGCCAGTTACTAGAAAGTGTGATCCTTTCTAAATACAGTGTCATTAGTACACAGCTAACACTGCGTTTTCCAGGAATGTATGTTAGTATTTACAAAAAGTAGTCGTGTTCAGGGCAACTTAAATCCTCTTAGCCAAAAACACAAGCCTGTAAAGGAATTGGGATTATTTTTTAGGTGCCATGTGGAATTGAGAATAAAGTCAGGAAGTCCTTTCTTGATATCCCTTCTTTAACAGTAAGACAACACAGAGAATTGTTCCTTTCCATCATACTGGGTGTTTTAGCTTGTATCTTTTTTTTCCCCCTCTTTAAGTGGATGAAAGCTGATGACTCCTCCAAGACTAGTGGAGGAACGCCAATCAAAATTGAAGATCCAAACCAATTTGTTCCTCTAAACACGAACCCGAGTGAAGTGTTGGAAAAGAGAAATAAGGTAAAAGACGTATAATGAACTGAAAATTGTAACATTTCCAAATAAAATCATGTGTTCAAGTAATGATTCAGCAGAGCAGTAAAATAACATTTTCAAATGTTTTGATTTTATTAAGAAGGTTCTTACACTATATGTGATTTTTGGCACCAGAAACATGTATTTAAATGTGTGATATACATAAAATCTGTAGATATGCATGCAATATTTATATATTTAAATTTTGAGTGCAATAGTGTGATGAAGGATGAGTGTTAACTCTGGAAATGATAGATTTGGAATGGTAGTCCCTGTTATTTAGCATTTTATTTAGTAGATAATCAAGTGTCAACACCAACAGAATTGCTGTGCGTCATCAGCAGCATGATTCAATCTCAGACTCTAATCTTGTTCTGTTTTGATTTGCCTAGTGCTTGGTAAGCTGGAATTTCTAATGGCAGTAAAAAAAAGAAAATGAGAGATTATTGTTGGACCTCTCTGTAAACAGAAATACCTTTCTGCTTTTCCCTTCCAGCATGAAAGACACTGATTATCAGACTGACCAAATACTCCACCCTCAGCATAACTTTATTAACAGATATTCAGGACACTTTTCATTGGATTGCATATTTTATTCTTTCTTGGAAAGCACTGTATCAGTGTCCTTGGGGACTGAAGTGGAGTTACAAGGAGCAACTCCCTTCCTCAGAACTGGAAAGGCACCCTCTAATCATCCAGAGATTAATAATACATGTCCCAGGCAATGATTTTTAAATTCATACATGTCACCGGCTCACAGAGAATTTGTTCCTAATTCTCTGCAGTAGGATTTTTTTTTTATATGATCTGTATTGGTATTTATATCTGATCTGTCCATCTCTTAAGCTCTGATAATTAGAAGCTAGGGCTGTTAGTTTAGGGAAAACAATAAACTATTCACAGGAGGAAAAGCTTTACCAACCTTTGTGACCACAGAGTTTCCTCTCATAGCTGAACATGTGTCCTTCAGGAGGTGGAGAGGACAAGTTCAGGGGCTGTTTCTGGGAGCTTATTTCTAAATGTTGGCTTACATGAAGTGCGAGAGGGCTTTGCAAAGCTGATGGACATAGGATTTGTTAAAGATAGATTTTCTGTTTCTAACCTGGTTTATTTTCTCTCTATAGATAAGGGAGCAAAACCGATATGACCTAAAGACAGCAGGACCTCAGTCTCAGCTGCTCGCAGGGATTGTTGTGGATAAAAAGCCAAGTTCAGTGAGTACAACATAATTAACTAATTTACAATTGTTCAGGTTATTTGTCTGCCTATCTTTCAAATGTTAGCTTGGGCCATTTTTGTTTTAAATGTTTTGTTAGAACTGATTATTTTAGTGCCAGTTTTAGAGGTATGATACATCTTATTAATGTTTCATTTTAAAGGTTTAAAGAGTTAGTTTCAAATTGAGATGTGCACGTGAAGTTTGCTTTCATTAATATTAATGAAGTAGGATCCTTGTCTAAGATCATTTAAGTGAGAGAGAAAGAACTCTGGAATGCATGGGGCCAAAAATAGCCTTCATTAGTCAGTGGAAGTGATGCTTAAGATAACAATTGAGTCCCACAAATAGCTGAGTTTAGAAGGTGGGATGTGACCATGTGGAAGACAGCTTTCATTAGAAACAGGCTTCTTCTTGGGAGAGAGGGTTTCCAATTTCTTACCTACCCATATTAGTCTTTTCTTGAATAGAATATACTTCCAAACACTATAGATATCCCTAATGAGGTTATCCGACATACTGTGGTGAATTGGAATTGGAATTCCGTACTTCTGTTTCCAGCTCTCCAACAGTTAGTTAGTACTTACGTGTTTTAATTCTGTATTCCCTGCCAAAACTTTGTCAAAAAAAAAAAATAAAAAGAAGAAAAAAAAAAAAAAAAGACCTGCACATTTTGCTTGTTGCTTCTTGTTTTTTAATTGTTAAATTTTGTGGCTTTCTCTTTGCCAGCCAATGCAGTTTGATGATGAGCACGCGCCACCAGCGCCACCCAACCCGTTCAGCCACCTCACTGAAAAGGAACTGGAAGAGTACAAGAAAACCATTGAGCGCAAGCAGCAGGGGTTGGAAGGTCAGCAGTGTGCTTTGAATTGCTGGGGTTTACATTTTAATAGTAAGCTTGAAAATATCTACTGTAAAAATTGTGTACATGTTAGTTATTAGCATGTACTGCTGGCAACTAGCTTAGAACTAATCATTCCTTGAGGTGGTAGAATTCTTCTGTTAAATGTGGTTTGTTCTTTTACTTTAGTTAGTGCTGAAATAAAAGTAATGAAAGGTTTGCAGAGAAATGGGGTTGACAAAAACAAAGTTAACCATAATGAATTTTTGTGTCAGAATCATAGAATAACTTAAGGTGGAAGAGTCCACAAAGGTCATGTTAATCCAACTCCTCCTCAGAGCTGATGCCGAAGTTAGATCAAGTAGCTCAGGTCTGTGGCCAACTGAGGAAAAGTTTACTGACATGTTTGGCCCTGGTTTCTCTAATTTTGCTTCTGTTCTCTCAGTGTACAAGTCTTATCTACTTTCGCTTTTCACCATCTTCTTCCAATACTACTATTCCATTGAGAATTACTAATTCAGGGTTGATTTTAATTTTTAACAATAACACTCTGAATTCTTCTTCACTAATACTGTGTAATAAAACAACTTTGCTATATGCCACACTCAGGACATAGTGTGATAGCTTACTGTACCAGCAGACTGTGACAAAACCATGGTGCATGCTACTTGGAATGCAACCCTGACACCTTTTTTTAATGCTTTCTAATAAAGAACTAATATATACAAATTTTTAGCAGGTAAAACAAATCCATAATTCTTTAGAGTTTCAACTGTGTATTGTAACTTTGTGCTGTTGTCAGCATGAGTAACACAAAGCTGTAGCAGACCTGTGAATCTTGTAACATCAGCACTGACACTTTTGCTTGATTTTCACTTTTGCTTGGCTACTAACTCACATCTTGTCCTGCAGATGCTGAACAGGAATTATTCTCAGATGACGGTTCATCTGTGTCACAAATTCAGTCACAAACTCAATCCCCGCAAAATGTCCCAGAAAGATTAGAAGGTATTCCATGCAATTTCTGTACGATGCCAAGGGCTCCAATAACCCAAGTCCTCGACTCTTCTGCTGCACTTTTACACTTGCATGAAGTCAACTGAGTCAAAAGGAGCCCTCTTTTGCAAAGTTTGGGTGGTACTCTGTCCAGAAAACTATTTTTCCCAATTTTTTCTAATACATAATTCTCACAAACAGAAAACTACTCAGGGCATGCTGAAACTTAGATATTAAACAGGCAGAGCAAATAGACATTATACTTCTTTTTACTGAAAATGTTAAGAATAGTTCTTTTGCCTAAGACTTTTCCTGAAGTCTAAGTAGGCATTTTAAAAGGCAAGTTCTCCAATGCCTTCTCTATGGAATGGCTGTGTTTTCACAAATCAGTCTCTTGCAGTAAAATGTAATTCTGACTGTGCTTGAGGCTGTGTATGCTGTGTAGACTATATTTGTACATGTTCTATACAGTTTGAGCTGTGCATGCACCTGGCAGGAATAAGTTTAGATTTTTCAGCCCCTTTTCCCTTAATGACATTTTGACTGTGTTGTCTGTTCACAGCAACTAAGATTGTGCGTAAAGGGGAAAAAGACACATCTAAGCACTTCGGGCTTCATTCTTTGGATCACAGTCCAGACTCGCAGGCTTTGTCTCAATACTGGGGTTTTCTGCATGAAAGTGTACATAAATAATTGCAAAATCATTTGCTCTTTCAGAAAATCATGAGGATTTCTACACCCAGGATGCCAACCTAATATCTGTGGAGATGCCAGTTGTGGTGGTGAACGGGAAGGAAGACGCACACGACGTGGAAGAAGATCTCACCAGGGGGGTCAGTCAGTTAACCATGAGTACTGTGGAGAGCGTAGAGATCACTATTAAAGGCTCTGAAAAGATAGAAGAGGCCCTGTCCCCTGAAGGGTCGCCTTCCAAATCCCCTTCAAAGAAAAAGAAGAAATTCCGCACTCCATCCTTCCTGAAAAAGAGTAAAAAGAAGGAGAAGGTGGAGGCCTAAGTGCAGTTCTGCTGTGAGGAGACATTGCACATTTTAAACGTTTCAGTTGACCATTAACAGCGTAGCGTTAGGGGTGTGCAGTAACTGGACTTTTAACCTAAACAAGTAGAAACTGGAAGAGGTTTTGCTTTAAAGAAACCAAACAAAGAGACAAACAAACAAAAAAAAAACTTTCATGTTAATTGCAAATTAATTCATCTCTCACTTAGCTGTGTCCAAAATTGCTATGAGGGTTGGAAATATTGATTAGTTTCATGTAGAACTACACTGGCAGGTGCTCAATTACCATCATAGCAAGGTCAAATACCATCACAGTATGCAGCAGCAAGTTCTGCTTGGAGTATTTTGCAGACCTGAAAATTTTCAGTACAGTTAAAGTCTTTATTAAAGTTACCGTTGAGTGATCACATGACTTTTTAAAACTGCTGTCTCATTTGGAAACCAGCTCATACATTTTTGTATTGTGGTTTTTGACCATGTATTTTGTTTCTGTACCCCTATTTGAGTGGGTACATATTAACAGCACACCTTTACATCTTTTTTAAGATTAGCTCATGTAGAAATAATATACACTGGCACATAATACTAGGGGAAAAACTGTGTAAGAGAAAGTTTATTTGGAATTATACAAAATGTCTAAAGAATTCCATTATTCAATAACTTTTTTGCCAAATATTTCATTTTAGTGAAATATAATTTTTGAGGACTTCTTTTTTATTCTATCAGTTGGGGCGGGGGAAACCCTTATTTTTCAGAAAGGGGGATTTTATACACTTAACATTGATAATTTAGTTTAACTGACAAAACAAAAAGAAGATTTTATATGTTCAAATGTTTGTATACCATTCAGTATAAAGGTATTATAAGCATGTGAACCAAGCATTTAATAGTTAGAGTGTATTTAAGAATGCTTGGTTTAGAGTATACTTAAATATAATTCAGGAATCCAGGGACTTCAAAATCAAAGGATAAAAGCGTATAAATTTGAACTGGATTCATGTTTAAAAATTATTTGTGGGTTGTTCTTTTTCTCTCTCATGGTATTGCTAATGAATGAAGAAAAATAATCTCTTAACATAACCAAATGAAGGAAACAAAAATGTTAAAAGGGAAAGTGAAATAGTAGGGAAATAGGAGGAAACGAAGAAAGTAAAAGTTCGGTGATTATTTTTTTTAAATATATGATATGGATTGCGAGATATTTTTATTAAATCAGCAGAGTGACATTTCCATATTAGATGTTTTAAGTAATTTGTATGGATTCATGCAGAGTGCAACACTTCGGGTTTTTTCTTCAGTTTCATTCGAATTGTAAAAGGGTCTCGTGAATCTGTGTTGTCCTTTGGATGAACCCAGAGCAAATCAGAGCCTAGTGCCATGGGTAAGGGTGGTACTGCCACTTACTCATTTTTACTTGTATTGTCATTTTAGTACTTTTACTGTATTGTAAATACAAACTAAACATAGAAATTAACATAGGGGTTTCTTCGCTGTGTCAAATGTCTGTAAATCAGTCATCGCAATAGGAAGTACATCTTTTAAGATCCATGTGATTCCCAAATTACCGGTTGAAATATTATACAATATATAATTGTTAAATATGGCTGGAGAGTGGTTTGGCATGCAAAATGTTGATTATAGCATGTTCGGGGGCTGGTTAGCTTTGACCGTGTAAGTGTGATAATGCAATGTTGGAATGGATCCTGGAAACAATTTTCTAGCTGTCACTAAATACTGGAATCAGTGTTTTTAATCATAGTGGAAACTTTCAGTTGCTTACTTTGTTTTTTATGTTCTACATTATTTGTGTTGTATTACAACATATGTAGAAACAGTAACCTGTGAACTACGCTTTTCATAACTTTTTTAAAAATATATCTAAATGAATGCAATGTGCATAAATACTTTTTAAAATGCAACCGTGAACTATTTGCACCTTTTGCTAATGCCTCTATTTACTTGCTTTGGCATAAAGAATGAGCCAGCCAACTCTTGTGTCCTGTGGAAAATATATAAATGTTATCTGAAATTGCTCATAGATGTAATGCTAATTAATGTTAAATCACAAATAAACAGTATTTTAAATAGATGGATTTCATATAGCAGCCTTTTGTTTATGCACTTACGTCTCTTGCTTGTAGAGAGGATGCTTTGATTATGCACGTTGCGTCTCAAGAATTTATTCTAGAGATGACTTGTTGCTTGTGCTTATCCTGAAAGCTCTGCAAGAAAATAGCCTGGTCTTGCTGTTGAGCAGCTTTTGTCTCTGACACAGGTGCTGGGGAGGAAGGAGGACAGGCCCGTGGTAAAAGGCAGAGCACTGCCAGGCAGTTGTTCTGAGCCCAGGGAGGTCTCTGCAGCACCATGGCATCAGAGGTGACAGCATGAGGGACTGGGGTGGTTTTAGTGCTGAGTAAGTACAGAGCAAGGAAATAGCTCGCAGAAATTACCTTTTTTTTTTAAATTATTGTAAATGAAACAAGGGTTCTCTTACAGAAAAAGCTTAATGCAAAGTTATTTGAAGATATCTGTGTCACGCCCTACCAACATATGGTTTATGTCAGAGCCTCTGAGGCTGCAGAAGTTGCAGTGTTTTGTTTTTGTAGCTGTATCAACTCTGTGAAATGTCTTTAAAGACTGCACAAGTGTTTGTCTTCCTTGTCCTTCCACAAATCAGCCTTTTGTTCCTGTATACAAGAAAGTCAAAATTCAGCCCTCTGTGTCTGGTGACAGTTCCATGAACTCAGTCCCCATGTGGGAGGATAACTTTGGTTTAGCATTTTAAATAAATCTTCACCAAGATTTTAATAATTTTCTGACTATAATTTGTCTCTAGAAGCGTCTGCAGTCTGCTTAGTGCTGCATGAATGTGAAAGTAAACACTCTCAACACAGAGGTGCATCCACTGTAGGACCAAGGGCATATATAATTTACTTCTCTAGGCTCTTTTTATTCCCAAGAGTCTACAAAGCACATCAGACCCTTCATTTTCACTTAAATCTTAGTCTCCCACAGTGTTACTCGAAGGATCTGAGATTGTGCAAGCTAAAGCCTGGAAATAAAATAGATATTTGTAACAGGCATAGTAAACATTGAAACTTTAGTTTTGGGAGGTAGGAGCTTCAAAATGGATCATTAATGTGATAGGAAATAATTATTGTCTTTAGGCTGCTTAACCCAAGAGAGAGCAATACAGAGAAGAATGTTTGCTGTGAACAATTGCATACAAGCTACCACCCAAGAACATCAAAAAGCAAAAGGATTTATAAAGCTGTACATCCAGGTGATTGCCTGCTGTTGTCTTTTACAGACTTCCAGCTGTTATGGAGGTAAGTGTTAAAAAGCAAACCAGATTTTGCAAAATCTGCAGAATGAGGTGTATTAGTCTTTAGATGCCTCAAGGAGACAGCATAATGCCATGGTTAGGGCTCTAACAGGCCACTTTGACTCATATTTTCCTGCCTTGCCATTTGAGCCCATTACACACTGTTGAGCACATGGCATAAATTTCTGTCATCTCTGTGGCAAGTAGTTGAGGATTTTCTATTTTCTACATATCCAGTTTGTAAAACTTGAGTTTTCACTATTTCAGCCTGTGGAAACTTCTCAAACAGGATGTGCTGTGAAGTACCCAAGTGCAGTGGGAAAGGGCCACGGTGTCCCATGCTGTGCACGTGGGTCTGATGGAAACTTCTGACCCGAGTGCTGATGTTCTTCCTCCTCCTTTCTGCAGATTGGCAGGGAAACACATCCCCTCAGCCATGGGGCTGCTGCGTGGGCTGGTGTTTGTTCTTTCAAAGAGCCGGGGTGTTAGAGGAGGTGCAGGGCTCTGAAAGGCACTGGTTAGAAGCTGCCTGGCCGTGTGTGTGTGGGCAGCTGGAGCGGGTCCAGCCCGGCCGTGGGCGTTGCTGCTGGGAATGCCAGCAGGGCACTCGGTGCTGATGGGCACTTCTGGCGTGTTGGCTGCCACACAGCCTGCGGGAACTGCTCTGGCAGGGACTTGCAGCTTGGCCAAACTTCTACAGACTCTTGGGGGAATAGTGGAAAGCCCATCCTCAATATAAACATCGCTCAGCCCTTCACCGCAGTTTCTAATCTCAATTTCAAAGCCAGCAACAATTTAGGTTTCTAAGAGAAAAGACTGACAGAATACAGTATGAAAAAGCTTGTATTTTTGTACAGCCTTGTCCTTTGGAGGTGTTGGGGTACAGTAGCTGTACTTTTTACGTGTGCCAGCAGTACATGCAAACACACCCAAGCAGTTTTCACGAGGAGCAGCACACAGCATGGACAGCTTCAGTCCAGTTTGATCAACTTAAACGCAAACAAAAGAAAGCCTGGTGATGGGAACTGGAGGGTGAACTCTGAAATTGCACTCTGAAATTGTGGTTGAGAGTCCCAGTCAAACAGAGCCTCTGTGAGGTGAGAATTCAAGCGGCCTTTAGGTGGCATCAGACCCTCCCTTTTGCTGCCTTTGTTCCCCGCAGCCGCGAACAAAGCGCTTTCAAAGAAAGTATTTTTGGTGGAGATTTTGTGGGCTTTATTCCAGTTCCAGTGCAGAGAGATGAAAGCAGACATCTGGCTGCCAGACTCATTTTCTATATTGGTTCATTTCAAAATCCAGCAATGGAGCAGGTTTTGTCAGGAAGGCAAGACTCCTCCTCTCCCCTCCATCCTTTTGCAACAAGCTAAGAATGCTGGTTAAGTTTTTTTGCACTTTCTAACTCGCTCCTTTGAGCAGAATAATATCCATTTGTTCAATATTTTCTCTCTATCAACTTTACCCACAGGGCAGAGACATCTCAGTGTTTCTGGGTGGTGGAGCAGAAGTCACAGGAGACCCCAGTGGAAGACCACTGGTGCCAAAGGTTCCCACACCTTTCTGTCTCACCTGCTTCCATGTCATGAATGCCTTCCACATTTGCAGCCATAGCTCGATACAACTGCATGTCTCTGGACACTGCTGGAGCTTTTGCAAATTTTTAATTTGCAGATGTTATTTGTAAAAACAAAACTTGTGGACTGGGTTATCAGGATGGGGAGTAGTTGAACTCTGTAAAGAACAACTGAAATTCTCTGCGGTGGTGACGTGGTGCCGGGCACCGTCCTGGCCGCTCCCAGCCCTGGCTGACATTGCCAGTGGGTGCTGGATTTGACCTTCAGCATGTCAGCTGTGGCTGCTCTCTGACCTCCCTGCCACAGCATTCATCCCTCTCCTCCCAAAGGTACAGAAAGTTCAATCGTGGCCAGTTGCCTGGCTTCTCTCGAAGGGGTGAGCACTTAGCCGTGCTGGGGAGAGCTGCAGAAGAGCAAGTTGATGCAGTGAGAGCCAAATAATCCCTGAACTGAGGGAAAATGTAGCCCCCAACATCAGCATTTTGACTAGCTGTGCTTGAGGACCTAGCAGGGACTGAATTTCTCAGTCAGCCAGGCCCTTCCCTCTCCTCCATGCCCCCACAGGGACGGAAAAGGAAAGGTTGCTTGCAGGTGGCTGAATTTCTGTGTCCAGGGTGTTGAGAGCAGCTAACCCCTAATGAACATGCCATGGTGGGGGTCTCTGAGTGTCAGTGGCAGTGTGCGACCTGCCTGAGCTTGTCTCATAAGCTGGTGTTTGGCACTGTGGCCCTAAAGCTTGGGGACACTGCAAGTCCCTGCACCGATGGCCATGTGGTGCAGATGTGTACCCACACAGGTGCTGGGCTGGGGCCTCAGGGGTGCTCCAGAGCACCAAAGCCACCTCATCTCCTGAGCTGTACCTTTGCCAGGTGCCAAAAAGGACCTACAAAAATCTCTGAACACACTGCAGCAGCTGCAGTTTATACACAGTGCTTTGCCCTTGTATGTTGGACATTTTCAGCCCCAATCCTTCTTTAAGTGGATGGACAAGACAGAAGTTGGCTATTAAATCCGCTTAGCAGAATGGGAATGTGGGACAAGAACTCCCTTTCCCAAACAGGAACTACCAACTTCTTATTCCAGTAAGTATAAGCACCCTGCCCTTTCTAGCAGGCAGAGGTACCGTGTTTTCAATACTTACTCTTTCCATCTGGCTAGACAGCTCTCTCAAACACCAATACCTATAATTACATATATTATGTATATTTGTATATACATATTACACATGCTAATTATATCTACAGAGGCATTTAAACATTCACCCTGCTTGACTTCAGTTTTATCTTAAAGTCGGCAACACCCAACCAACATTAGGAATCTGCTGTATAAATAAGTAGAGTATATTTAGATTTATTCAACAGTGTTTACAACTAATAAGTAACCACATCCATTTAAGTCTTGATCTCCTGGCTGGCATGTCACCTACATGTGATCATTCACCTTCAGCTGAGGCAGCTGGTTCTTCCTGGATTGATTTATTTAATGGGGCCGACTTCACAAATGACCTGGAAGAGGGGCATTGGGCACAATTTGCTCTGTCACTGTCTGTCTAATGGGAGAATATTTGGGCAATGGAGTATTTTTCTTATAAGCAGATATTTTTGGCTTTCTTACTCCACTTGGCTTGATTTCTGCCTTTCCAGTTGCTTTATGGCACTAGAGGTGCCCAAATGCCTTCTCAGGATGAGGGTGAGGTGTCAGTGTTACCTGTTCCATCCTGCCAGCACGAGGATCTCTGGGGCACCAGCTGCTCACTGGGCCTCTTGTGGATATTCCAAGAAATAACTAACACTGTCCTGACCCTTCACTGAAAATGAGCTTTGTGCAAATGAGGGGTGGCAAGGGAGTTGGGCTCAATGATCGTTACGGGTCCCTTCCAATTCAGGTTATTCTATAACTGATGATTTTCTTACATTAGTCATTTTCAGTTTGAAATCAAAGTACACTTTGCTTTCACTTTCAGTCTCTTCCTCCAGTTTAACCCTGATCAGTGCTGGTGTGAACATGGTGACAGTGCTGCACAGGGAGCAGCTGGGCTGGAGAAACCTCTCCCTCTGTGAAAATCGTCTCATCTGAGAGGTTATTTTCAGTCTGTGGAGGATTCATGTGAGCTGGTCAAAGGCCCTCCTGGGGGCTTCCCAACAGCACCCCCAGCCTCCCTGAGCCCCAGTTCAGCATGGCACAGCTCACTGACACTCACTGGGTGCAGCCAGTGCCTTTTCAGGTGGGTGTTGTGAAGCCGCACACATTTCATCAGCCTGTAAGATCAGGATTCAGCCTTTGTTCCCAGGTGCTGCCCCTAAAGCAGAGCAGGGCTGCTGCCCCCACTTAGTCCTGCTCTCATTTAGATCATATCAGGACTGTCAGCACCGCTGATTTACTGGGCACTCAGAAAAAGCACATTTACTTGGAGAAACCAGTATGATGAGAAAACCAAAGTGTGTCTGGGTGAACGGTGCCGGGCTCTATCAGCACCTGTACAAGTGCCTTCTGCTCCACACACCACACAGCAGCTGCCTCTCCAGAGCCCTGGACATCCCACAGAGGGCACAAAAGCCCTGCTGATCCCTGTGCAGTGCCAAGAGTGCCGAGCCTGCAGCAGACAGGGGTTCACAGAGGTCATCTCCATGGGTCAGTGCATTCAGTGCCTCTTTGCACCAGCAAGATCACAAAATGCTGTGGTGTTTTAACAAGAAAATGTGATCTGGAGCATCTTTAGTGCTTTTATTCCTAATGAAATGAGGAGATTCTGTGAGAGGCAGCTCCAAGCATTTCTCCTACCTGGGCAGGGAACTGCTGCTCCTCACTGAGAGCTCTCTGTGCCCAAGCAGGGGCTCGAAGGCGAAGCTGCAGATGACCCCTGTGGGATAATCCCAGCTGATCCTCCAGCCTGTGAGGTGCAGCCCTGGACACCCCCAGCTGCAGTGGGGTGGCTGGAGAAGGGTCAGAGCAGCAGCTGCTCAGCCCACCTCCCATCACTGTCACCTCTTGGCTGACACAGACTCCCAAGCCGAAGTTCAGCTGCTGCAGGAGCAGTGCTGGGCACACTGCCCTCCTTTCTGAGCTGCTCTGGGCCATGGGCAGCCAGAAGCCAGAACCAGCCTGGTTTTAGGCAGGCTCTAAAAGGACAAATTCTTCAGGTCAACAGTGAGCTTTTCCTCTGCCAGTCAGACCACATAGGCAGCTCTGCCTGCCCTAATGCCTAAAATTTTGTAGCCCACAAATGTTTGACTATTTGGAAAATTCTGGTTAAAAGTGGCATATTCCCAATAAGAAGAGAAGGTCTGTCAAGCAGGAAGCATTCCCCAGTGTCAGCCCGTGCCCAGCATATGGATTAAATAGCTTTTGCTGCACAGGCTCTTTGAGCAACACAAGTGCACGTGTGCAAGTTCCATTTTTGGCAGCTGCCTTTAATCTGATAGATGCAGTTATGAATTGATTTTAGGATTTTGGGATTTAGACAATGCAACTCCTCCAGTCTTAAAGGAATGACAGAACTTCTTAGCTCCTGTGTTAGCCAAAATGCTGTGGCCAGGGGCTGGGATGGCTATTTCCATGGTCCAGCTCCAGTGGTGGGAAGGATGCTCCTCCCTGCCAGCCAGTGGCTGTTGGATGCCCCATGCTGCACTTTGGGCAGCAGGGATAAAGTCAAGTTAGTGGTGGCTCCCTTCATCCCATTACTCCCCTGTGGGTGCAGTGTCTGTTTCCTGTCTCTGTGAGTTACCTTGCCAGTCTCACGAATGCTCTGTGCCACTCCAGGTCAGCCAGCTGTGGTTGTCAGAGAGAGCATTTCACATGGAAGGGAGAAGGGGAGTGTAACTGAGCTTGTCTAAAACATCCCCTGGGCACAGAGGTGAAAGGCCCCTTGGGTGGTAACACAGTGACCAGGGGCTGCTCCAACAGCCAAACCTCTGCCCATTCCTGCCTGCAGCCCAGGCCTGGGAAACAACACCAGGCTGTGATTTGCCACCGGTCACGGCTCACCTCTGCTGTCCTGGAAGATGAGACAGAAGTCATTAGAAGTGAGGATGTGCAGTAAGTTACAGCAGCTCCCGAAGAGCCAATGAGCAGGAGGTTCTCTGTTGCATCATCTGCTCCAAGATACGCTCAGGACCGCTGCTGCACAGGAGCAGGACCCACCCCCAAACCCACCCACTGATGGGTGCTCCCAAGCACCCCAGGGAGAAACATGCACGGTGGGTGCTGTGCAGCCCTTTGCCATTGCCCACACAGAGACATTGGTGTGGTGGGAGGAAGCCAGGAAACATCCCATGCCTGCCTGCCAAGGATGCAGCTCTGCACAGGCAGAGGAGCCACATTCTGGAGACCCCCTGACCCCCAGCTGAGCACTTGGCCAGGGCTCTCCAGCCAGCCCATCCTGCTGTGCCGGGGCCTGACAGACACGGGCTCCTCTTCCATCTCTTGGTGGGATAAAAACCACCCACCCTATTGTTCACAGCCATCCTCTCAAAGTTTATAAATAAACCCCGTTTCCCTGCTGTCTTTGTGCTTTTCCATTTTGACGCACCCTTGATTTCCTCCTGTTCCAGAGGTCTTCAAACAAACAGCTCCTTTTTTTGTTGTTGGTTTGCTTCCTGCCAGCCCGTGTCCCAGCAGGCGCCGGTGGCAGCGCCGGTGCCGCGGCACACGTCGGGTGCCAGGTGCCAGGATGCCGAGCACCGGGACAGGGTTATCTGACAGTTTCCCAGAAATTACCCCATGTCAGAGGTGTGGGTGTTAATGTGCAACCTGGTGACAAGGCAGCTGGTTTTATTGCGTGTGCAGCATGTTAGCAGTGGGAGGAGGATGCTGAGAAGTCCAGGGATGGGATGTGGGAGCCTGGAGCTGTCCCAAACAAGTCTTCCCTCTACAGGGTGAGGCACAGCAGTCAGGCTCCTTCAAATCCAACTGTGAAGTGGGTGATCCACAGGATTCACTGCTGCCCAGAGAGGATCGCACCTCCGCTGTCCTAAAAATACTGGAATGTTTGAAACACTTCCCCAATTAATTTTAATGGTGATAGTTAATTTCTAAACATTTTAAAGCTCACTTCTTGTTGGCAATTTACAGCCCTTCAACAGCAATTCTGGTTACCAGCATCTTTTGGGTAAATATTTAAGGAACACTAAAATCCACCCATGATCTATATAACTGACCTTCTCTCTTTATCAGTATTGGGGATTGTTCATGTAATACATGGCTGCCTTGGATGTGGTCATAAATGCAGGTCTGTGCCCTGGGCCAGCACAAGGAAAGGAGTGTTTTGCTTTTTCAGCACTTGCATGGCAAGGGCAGGCTAATTTTTAACTCTCTCCTTCTAATATTCACATTTTCTGGGTGAAATCTCTATCCACTGACTGGAGCCTGGGGTACAAGCAGAGCTGGGGAGGGCAGGGATGCTCTGAGCATTATGGTGCTGCAGAACGAGGTGTGGCCATGAGTGAAGCTTTCCCTTTTTGCTCCTTTTTGACTACTTCTGCTGAAACCAATCTCCTGAGAAACACCGAGGGCTAGCACAGGTGTTATGACAGCCCTTCTGCCTGTTAGAAAAACCTGTTGGGATTTTAATATTCGGCTGGGTCATTCCCAGCAGGAGAAGCAGGAGTGAAGTTGCCATCTCCCCTATCTTAACCACTAAGGTTAAAAAAATAGAAGAGACAGAAGTTGCTCCAACACTTGATACCTGAAATTCAGGAAGGAGAAAAAGAAAAGCCGGGAGAAGGGATGTGCCGAGCTGTAAGAACACGTGGGCCGCCCCTGTGCTGGCACACGGCAGCCCAGCCCTGGTGACGTTGTGGGTACTCATGGTTTCACCCCAGCTCGCCGCAGCGCAAGCGGGTGTCTCCAGTTATTTGACATTTCCCTTCCTCCTCCCGAAGGCCGAGACGTCTGTCTCTCCATATCCCGCCCATGTCTGGAGCCAGCAGCTCCAAAGGGGAGCAGAATCAGCCGGCGGAGTTTCCCCGCTCCGCTGCCTTTGTGTGCAAACCCGGTTTATCTGTATTGTTTGACCAGCGCCAGCAAATTACACCCTGCCTAATGCGTCGTTAGGGAGAGGCAATTAAATACCAACCCAACGAGTATTGCGGCCGGCGTGACTGGGAGAAACAGCTGCAATCTGCACGGCAGCTGGGAGAGACGGTGGAAAACGTGAACCTCTTTATTTCTGTCTTTGCTCTGCCCTCCGCCGTGTCTGGCTGTCCGGCTGGGTGAAACCCGCGTGGGGCAGGGTTTGGCAGAAGCAGACAGGGATTGTGCCTGGATCCAGGGAGTTTTCACTGGTTTGACTTCAGCCCAAGTGGCTGGCGGTGCCCATACTGTGTGGTGCTGGGTCAGGTCACCAGAGGTCACAGGACTTTGCTTTTGCCCTGCAGAGCGTTCCTCCAGATGCTTTGCAGCCCTGTGGGCTGTTCTTGCAGGCACATCCTGTACATCCCTCTAGGATTTAGCGCTCCAGCTCAGTTTCCCATCAAATCAACCCTATTTTAATATGGCTTTTTCTTCAGTGCCCTTGTGCCCAAGCTCCTGACAGTGTCATTGCCACCTTACCAGCAGCCTCCTGTGCTGTCCTCAGGTGAGATTTTCTGTCCCCACCCTGCTCCACCTGCCATGATCAACAGCACACTCATATCTCTATGCCTCAGCCTCCAATGCTGAATCACCCCAAGTGTTTCGTAGACCACAAATTCTGTTGCTAATCCTGGACACCCTAATGAATCACTTTTTCTCCCCAGATGCTGTGAGCACTCTAGGGGATGGAGCCATTTTGTTGTGGCCTGGAGTGTTTCCTCAGTGTTGCACAAATAAACAGCGGTAGGTTTGAACCAGGATCCCTGGAACCAACTTCCTGCAGGTGCTGAGAGAATTTCTGGGTAGGTTTAGAGGGCTACCTTTGCAAACAGCATCTTTAAGAATCACTGAAGCGATGTTCGTGGTGAAGCGCTCTGGCACCTGGAGCAGGCAATGAGAAAATCACCACTGGAGTCGCGTCAGAGCCAAGGATTGGAGCTGGCTGTGTGGACCAAGTCATCTGCCACCAAGTTCAGCCATCTGAAATGTAGAGCAGATAATTTGTGCTGCTTGCTGTCACCAGCTGTCTGAGAGCCAGCAGTCTCAGGTTTATAGAGGGTTTTGTGAGCCCTAAACAAAGGGGACAGGGGATTCCCAGGAAGGGGAATACCCATGGCAGAGCAGCACATCAATGACACAGAACATGTGTTCTTGCCAAAGCTATTCCCCACAATCAGGTGCTGATTTAAGCAAGTGTATTCTGCCAGGTCGGCCCTATCAGGAACCCACAGTCACTCATTCCTGCCCTGTGCATTGGTTTGGGGCATTTTATGTGGTTTTACTCTGCAAGCTGTTTGCTCTTTGGGGCATCATACAGAATCTGGGTCCTGGGGGAAACAACAGTCACAGGGTAGGGCACAGGGTTAAAAGTGCAATGGATGGATCACACTGATTATTTTCTTTACAACCAGAGATTTTTCTAGACCAGGCAGTGCAACAGATCAAATCTCTTCTTCAGACAGGTACCTGACAGCACTGTGAGAGTCGTCATCAGTGGAATCAGAGCAGGTGAGGATTAGTAAATGAATTGCAAAGTGAGTAACTCACTGGCTGAGGGGAGCAGGAGGGCTGGGGGTGTCACCCCCACTCAGCAGAGCTGGGACCTGCACAAAAGAGGAGTCAGGACCAGCAGCAGTGGGTTTTGCTGTGACATGACTGCCATAAGATGCAGGGATCTCAGTCCATTGGAAGCCATCTGTGTGGGATGGCTGTGGGCAGCAAACCAGCAGCCAGGATGTGAGACTTGCCCCTGGTGCTGGTGCAGTGATCGACCACAGCCAGGGTGAAGACAGAGGCAGGATCAGCCTGGGAGGATGCATAGTCTTTCTCCTTAGTTACAATGACAGGGGGCAGAAGAAGATGAGGAGGAAGCTGTAGGGAAATACTGGGGGGAGAAAATAGCTTTTAAACCGCAGATAATGTTGGCACATGGGTATTAACAAATGGGTATTAACTGGTGGGGGCTGCTGGGAGACTGGGAAATTTGTGAAGGGGATTATATGACGTGGCTGCTCAGAACAGTTGGACTGAATGATCCAGCCTATCCCCTCTGGTTTTGCCTTCCCCTCACGGCACCAGGTGCTTGGAGCAGCAGCAGGGCTGCTCTATTTGTATTTGAATATTAGGATGTCAAGAAGTAAAAATGAGAAAAACAGCGTCCAAACATTCGTGTGCTTTTTCTGTTCTTGGGATGCACCAGAAAACCCTCCTGCATCAGTTTCTGGGGTCAAAACCTGACCCTGTAGCCTTTGCCCATCAGATTCCTGCAGTCTTTCCTGGGGCACTGACCCTTTCCTCTGCCTGCAGGTGAGCAGTAACTTCAGGTCTGAGCAGGATCTCTTTCGCCCATTACATTTTTTCTGAAGTTTAACAAAATTTTAAAGTTAAACTTTTATCCAGCCTTTTATTTGGAATTACCAGCATTCTTCCCTTCCTTTGAAGAGAAGAATGTCATTTTTCACTATTATTTAGTTGCTGCTGTTGCTAGAGTCAAGTGTCAGCTGTGCCCTGAGGGATTTCCCCACCTTCACACCAGACCCAGGTATCACAAAGCCCAGGTTAGCCATGAAAGCTAAAGAAACTAATTTTACTGTGCAAATTTGAGGATCTCCTCTTTGTAGAAACTGTCTGATGAGTCTGAACTGCAAAAGCTTTGACAAAGCAGAAATAAGATCTTGCTGAAGAGACAGTCTGGGGAGGCCAGAACTGAGCCCCTGCCCCTCCAAAACCCTGGGCATCATTTCTGCATGCTCCATCTCGGGAGGGGATGGCTGGAAACCTCCCAGGACATTTCCCCTTGAAAAGCCTCTGCCTTTCTTTTCCTCTAGGCTTTATCTTCTGCAGCCAATTTGCCAAGACACAAGGCCTGAGGGGGCGAAAGGGAAAGACGAGGCACCTGAGCAGGTGCAGTTTGTGCACAACCCCAGAGATGTCTGGTTCAATAGCAGCCATCACCTCAGGAAGGCCATCCTGAGCTAATCATCAAAACACAGCGGGACCAGGAGCTTATGTGCCATGACACCAGTTAAAAGGCCAGCTGAGTGGAGGGACACAAAGCATTCAAAAGGGAGAAGAGGCTGAAGCCTCCACTGGGAGGTGTGGGATCCTCTTTCCCTGCTCTTCCCACAGTGCATCCTGCTGGGCTTGTAATGGCTCCTCAGCCCCAGCCCAGAAAGCACAAATCCCAGAAAAGTGTTGGATGTCGATGTGTTGGATGTCACTTTACTGAACCTAACATAAAAACTCAAAGCAAAAGCATGCAAAATTGCACTCTGAGAATGTTACAAGATCCTCCTGCCTGGAGCAATGTCAAATGACCTTCTCTTGATCTGCCAGCCCAGCCCAGACTCAAGGATCAATTAGAGTATTCCTAGGAGTGATGTAAAGCTTTCAGTTGAACAGACAAGGAACTAGATCCTCCATCTGGCTCTCTTCACCAGGGGACACACTCTTGGACCTTTTGCCACATCCATCCTCCCACCTGCCTTAGCAGGTCCCATCCGCTCCTTACAGAGCCACTCAGACCCACCAGGAACATTCTGCAGTTAATCCACCCACCAAGAGACGTGCCTTTTTTTCTGCTGGCACAAGGCAATTCCAGACCATATGGGTGCTTTCCCTTCAGGGTGGGCAAGAAAAATTCTTTATTATTTTTATATCAGAACTGCATGGCAACTACTGTGAAAGGCCAAATGTGAACAGCAGAGAACTAGCAGTAGGAGCCGAGAGAGCTCGTGCCATCTCTCAGCCTATGAGACGGAAAACCTACTATTACACAGATGGAGAGTGGGGAGGGCAATTAGAAGGCTGGAAGTTAAAAAAAAAAGCTTATTGTAAAAGTAGAGATCATATCTCAGGTTTGCCTGATGAATGCTGAGATCAGGAGATCAGGGGGCACCACACAGGATTTCAAGGAGGATCAATCCTTTCAGGATTGTAAGGAGGGATTTCAGAGGAAATTAAGTAGAAGCTTTAGAGGTACTAGCAGGATGAAACAACAGCAGTTATGAAAATAACAGCATCATAAATGGATCTGAGAGAAGCAGGATGGCTGGGCAAGGCAGGAGCAGGCCAGAGGGACCATCACCACTGTTTCTAGCTTGGTTATTTCCAGCACACACCAAAAGAGAGCATCGAGGGCAGATCGCAGAGGTGACGCGGCAGCGTGGGCAGCCAGAGACACACGTGATGAAACTACAGAGCTTCCTGAGCCCCAGCAAAGGCCTGGGATTGCTCAAGAGCCTGAGGAACCGCCTCATGCACGACAGCTGTTGGAGCAGGCACACAAAGCCCTGACTAGGGCCTTTCACCTGGGGCACCTCTGAGTTATGCTGAGCTCTTGTTTAATTTAGGGAGCAATGGTGGAGGTGAAAGGTTATTGTAATGATGGCTTCTGGAGAGGGCTGGATGCATCCCCCCACTCTGGGTCTGGCCAAGTGAGAGTCAGGCTCTGACAGCACTCCTAAGGACATGGAGCCCTTGGCTGCAAACATCTACCAGCCCCACAGAAGGATGTGTGGCCCTGCTGTAAATCACAGTCCCATGTCACTCCCTGGGACAAGGGACAACAGGCAGCAATAGCAGGTGGCAGGTGGGGGCCTGGCAGGACAGCCAGTGCTCCAGGGAGAGCTCCATACATTAATTATTGACTAGTGGAAGAAGAGATTTGAGATTTCCCTGAGCTCTGTGCAGGCAGATTTCTGCACCCCAATTAAATCATGCTTGGGCAAGGACAGGGGCAATACCTGCACTCACCATCGGGCTGACCATAAGGAGTGATGCCAGTAACACAAAAAACTTCCTGGGACAAACAACAAAATCAAGGTTTTAGGAGTCACCCAGGTTCCATGAGAGATCTTCTCCCCCTCCACAGTACAACTGCTTCAGACCAGCTCTAGCCCATCAACACCACAACAACTCTGTCCATAAAAACAAAACAAAACTAACCAAAACCAAAAACAAACACAAACAAAAACAAACCAAACCAAACAAAAAAACAGAACCCCAAACAAACCCAACCCCCCCCCAAAAATAAGTGACAACCTCCAAACAATTTTTCTATATCTTTATATCACTCTTGTGCAGCAAGAAATAACTGCCCATGGCAGACAGGCAGCACAACTGTCACATGGAAAATGAGTTAGTCCTTCCAAAAGGACTGCAGCAGACTTTTAAAGGCAGGTGAAATTTTATAAAAGGATTATATTGGGATTAGCCTGAAAGGAGAGAGAGCAGGTGCTTCCAAGAGCTTTTGCAGACCAAAATACAGGGTTGTCTTGGCCCCCACCCTTTTAAACCCTCTCTGAACCCTGCCAGGTCTGTCCAGGGGATGATTTACACTGGTGCTGCCACTGGAACAAACTGAATGGATAGCACCTGCACTGTGGGGAAACAGCTGCTGTGTGTGATACCACCAGGACGGGGTCAAAATGCACCCACCAAAGGGTCTAACCATTTGTGCTCAGAGCAGTAGCTCTGTTTTCCTCTGTTCAGCCCAACATGGGCACCACACACACACAAGACAAGGGCAGAAGGGAAGGGATACTCACTCTCTACCCCAGGGGTTTCTCGTGGCGCCTCACACCACCTGGCAGCTTTGCACCTAAACCCACACCTTGCTGTGTTATGCAGCACTGCAGAACAAAGCACTCCAGCAATCTTACCTCTTATCTAACCCAATCCCCAAATGATGGGGTGGGTGTTTTCCCCACTTCTACAGGTGTGAATTTGGCAACATCACTGCGGGCACTGGGCACCCAATCTCTGCACCCCTGGGCCACGCTCCCCTCGCTGTGCCACGCTGTGCTGAGGGCAGCCTGCAGCCACAGGCTGCTGATAAAAGCTCCAGGGATCTCCCACGCTGGGAGTGCTGCCTTGGCCATGAGCCTGGAAGCCGGAGCTGTGCCGACAGTGTGGGCAGTGGGGCTGAGCCACTGGCTCACCCCATCTCACCCCAGCTCCCGTTTCCGTGGGCCCATGGGCACTCAGATCTTCCACTTTTGTCAGAGAAGCAGCTTCCCCGTCACCTTGAGAGAAAAAATTGACAGTGAGATTTCAGGATGAGCTCAAAGGCTGAACAAAGTACAAGAGAAGGGAAATGAAGAGAGCGTGCCTTTAGCGGGCGGTATTTAGAGGGCTGCAGTGGATGAGGGTGCTGGGCCATGGCTGCTGGACGTGCAGAGCTGGCAATACTGCAAAACTTCTTCATTTATCACTCCTTCTGTGTTGCCTCTCTGATTCTGTGTGCTTTCCACTGCCCACCCTTTTTTTTTGTACCCCACAGCCCACGTGCCTTGAAGCCTCCATTCCTCTTGAGCCAGTTCCCTTGGAATGCCTGCCCTTGGACCATTCCCTCGGGAGTACCTTTCTCTGTGGAAGTGCCTTTAAAGAGAAATTATCCTGGAACGAAGCTAGAAGGGAAAGGGACCAAAATTATGATTATTCTGACTTCAAACCTGGGATGTCACACTGGGAAAAGCAGTACCTGCTATTGATGGCTGAATCAGCACCAGTTCATAAAAAGCATTCCAAAAAATCGCTGGAGAAGCGCTGTGCAGGTACACAAGGAGCACCAAGAAATGCAGTAGGTAACAGAGGATGCTGCCATTAGGCACAAGCTCTACAGTGTATACGCTGGATGGCCATACACATCCTCATCTTATGGGAGAGGGGCTGAGAGTTTTAAATAATCTTATTTTTAAGCAATCTGATGCTGGCTGCCTCTGCTGCCTTTGGTGTGCTTTCAGCAATGACCTCTTGCACTTTAAGGGGAGGTCACGGAAAGCCTCTCAGGATGGTGAGCCAGCAGAGAGGCACCCTCCGTGTCCAGCCAAGCCGGACAGCCGCTTGTGTTCGGGTCTCCAGGGGCTGCAACTGGGATTGATCAGGGCAGTCACACCACCAGCTCAATCCCTGCACAATTAAAAAGCCAGAGACCTTCTGACTGATGTTTTAACATGAATGTGTGCCCATGCACACTCGTAAAGCAGGAATTGAGTCTTAGCTGGTCAGTGGAGTTAATAAAAGCCAAGGACATTCTGAGTCCTTGCCTGGATGTACCCTATGGCTCAGCCTGGCTCCCACCTCCACCTGTGCTCTGGTCAGCCCTTGCTTTCCCAGCTGAAATCCTGTTCTTAGGGATGGCCAGTCACCCGCGGCTGCTGAGCTCGCCTGAGCCTGGCAGTGGCCTTCGGTCCCACTCTGCTCCCGGCACACCAGGCTCTGCCTTCTTCCCCACTCTTCTTCAGGCCACGAATAGACCTAGACGATGCTTTGTGCCCTCCTCCTTACATCAGCCCGTTCTGGGCTGCCAAATGCAGTGCTGGGGACGAGTCGTGGCATTGTTGATGTGGCAGCAGCCATGTGGTGCCGCCGGCACGGAGGAGGTGCCATATGGCCACGGGCGAGGCTGCACGGGGAGCTGGCCCAGCCCCGGCATGTGCCGTGGGAAGGGCATGTGACCGATGAAATCCTGCAGCCGTGCTTCCCAAAAATAGCCTGCTGTCCCCCAGCAATTGGGAGCCGCAGGGATTTCATTGCATGCGCTGCAGTCTGGGGCACCGTCCCCTCTCAGATGATTCAGGTCCCCGTGATGCTGCGGGCTCCAGGTACCAATTAACACTGACTAATACAGCAATTCTAAACGCCACCACGACCTCTCTTCTCTGCTCTCCAGCCCGTTCCGGTCCCTGGGAGGCCAGTGAGCCCAGCGAGACCCACGGAGCCCCACGGCAGCCAGGTGTGAGGAGGTCCCACGCCCCAGAACATCTCTGGGGCGATGCTTCTCCCCAGCCGCTCCCACAGGGCTCCTCAGTGGAACCAGACCAACCCGACCGGCCGGGCAGGAGCGGGGTTTGGTGCTGCAAACGGAGCGCCGTGTTTCAGGTGTTGTTGTCAGGGATGGAAGGGGAGCCAGGAGGGTGCTGGAGGTCACTTGCTGCCTAGTGGAGTCCACTCCGCCTACCGCCTTAAAATTCATGGGCCCGAGATTGCAAACGACTCCTGGCAGTGCAAATCCTTGCCCTTCTCCTCAGCCTGGGTCAGGTCCTGAGCTTTCTCCTCCGGGCACAGTTGCTCTCTCTCACTTCCCTGACTGTACAACAAGAAGAAAACAAGCTGTAGTGTGCCTGGCCCTGACCTCAGATCTGCAGGGATAGATATGGAGGGGGTGAGGGAAGCTGGTGCATCCCTTGCTTGCTCCCCGTCTTCTATTTACTTTGGAAGAAAATAACTTATTAATTGCTTTTAGAGTCTGAACCCAGAGAGTGCTTTTTGGGGGGCACTGGTTAATAGAGGAGGAGTAATTTGACATTAAGCCGCTGGTGCTTAATGCTAGGGGGCCCCTTAGGAGTTCGGGGCTGTACCTGCAGCGCTGGCCCCATCGCCCCCAGGGCCGGGCGCACCACAGGCTCCCCATCCCGCCTGTCACGCTGGGTCCCGGATCAGGGAGACCCTCAGGCAGTGGCGGGAGGTGA